>PVIY010009221.1:0-73449 GCA_004026745.1 Myrmecophaga tridactyla | reverse complement strand
GAGAGAAAGCTAGCAGATGATGCTGTATTTGCCATGTGCCCTTCCAGCTGGGAGAGAAGCCCTGACTGTGTTTGCCATGTGCCTTCTCACTTGAGAGAGAAACCCTGAACTTCATCGGCCTTCTTGAACCAAGGTATCTTTCCCCAGATGCCTTTGATTGGACATTTCTATAGACTTGTTTTAATTGGGACATTTTCTCAGCCTTAGAACTGTAAACTAGCAACTCATTAAATTCCCCTTGTTAAAAGCCATTCTGTTTCTGGTATATTGCATTCCAGCAGCTAGCAAACTAGAACAATCCCTTAATACTGCATCCTGGCTCTTCCCAGGATTTCTGTCCCACTTTGCCAAGGAGATGTACACTCTTGGGAGTCATGTCCATATAGGGGTGGAGGGCAGTGTCAGCTTAGAGAAGCCACATCTGAGCAACAAAAGAGGTTTTCTGGGGTTGACTCTTTGGCCTAATTTTAAGTAGGTTTAGCTTATCTTTTGTAGGAAGAAGTATCTTAGGAGTGAACCCCAAGATCAAGGGCTTGGCCTATTGATTTGGTTATCTTGCTGCTTATGAGAATATCAGAAATTCTCCAAATGGGAAAGCTAAATATTTCCCCCTTCCTCCCCATTCCCCCAAGGGGACTTTGCAAATGCTTCTTTATTCATTGTCCAGATCAATCTGGAATTTATTGGGACAACACACTAACCTGAACAAACCAACAAAATCTCATGCCCTATTCAAGATTCCATGTATTTGTGGTGTTCAACTAAACTGACTATACAAGTTAAATTAGGAATTGCACTACCCAAAATATAAATTTTGCACCAAATAAATATTTCTCCTTTTAGTCTGATACAGAGATTGAAATTTTAAAATATGGATGATATCATCCTTTACCCAGTCATTTGATATACCTTAGTCCTATCCATATCAGTTGCATTCATACTTCTACAATGTCTGATCACTTTTTCAACTCTTTTAACAGTTCCTATATGGGGTACTGCTGACTTTCATAGCTTTAGAGCTCTAACTCTGAGTCTCAGGTGTCATGTAAATACCCAAAGTTTCTGGGAAAGACCATGTTATATACAAAAAGCTCAAGATCTCAGAATTTAGAATTAACAGTTACACCTTCTGAATATATGTGACTGCTATAGTGTTGCTCCCCTGGTGCTGGGGCCCAGCCTTAGGCTGAGTGGCTTCCAAAACAGGATATAACACCAGAGGTCAGGCTTGAATAATTTTATGTAGCTGTGCAGCAGGACACAAAGCTTTACGGGTGCTGTGGCGAGTGGGGACAAAGGAGGTACAAGCAGTTAAAGGTTTTATACATAGCAAGATGTGGAAATGTTCGGGTATGGCACCGTGGACCAATCATCAGGCAAGTTACGAGTTATAACCATATTTGGGCTAGACAGAGACATGTTTTTGCTAATTCATTGATCTTTATGTTGTGCATATGTGAGGGACCCTCCAGCTTGTGTACTTGACTGTCTCGCTTAGAGTTAATGGCTGCTGGCTAACTATGGCTCATCTGATAGCCTGTGACAAGTTCTATAATTCCCCCCCTCACACGGCATAGGCAGCTTATATAAGGTCCAAGTTGCAGATAAGAGAGATGGATATGAGGTTTGTGTAGGTGTTTTTGTGCACAAAACCATACTTTTAGAAGAAGTGGTATTAGCGGGGCAATGTGTATACCTTCTACAGTGTGCATAATGAGTTGCCAAAAGCAGAGGATGAGGCAAGGTAAAACTAATAGGGCAGCAAGCCTGTACAGGACAAGAAGCCCAGTGTATTTACACCATTCAGAGGAGAACATAGAACCCAGAAAGCTCTTATTTAAGTCTAGGACCCCTGTCCAGGTCTGGACAGGAATGTGGGCAAGTTTTTTCACTTGGTCTGTAATTGTTTCAATGGCTTTGCCCTGATCATAAATTTGTAGGCAGTAGTTGGTTAGGTTAAATCTGCCACAAATGCCACCCTCCTTGGCCAACATATAGTCCAAGGAAAGGTGGTATTGGTAAATGGCAGTATGCAGCTGAGTATTCTGTTTGGCCAGCAGGTTAAGAACAGTAGAGGTTTCATTGGTTATAATTGCAAGCACAGCCTGTAAGTGGATAATTCAGTTAAGTATAGGGGTGTGGGTACCCCCAGGATCCATCCTCAGCCCAGGTAGCTGGACCATAGTAGTGGATAATTCTTTCAGGTGGCCATTCATTGTCCTTTCAGTGGCCAATTTAGAGCGAGCATTAGGCTCACTCCCCTAGTTCCTCAAATACCAGGACTCCTAAGCATTCCCCAGTTTTAAGAAGGAGTAAGAATAAACTTGGTTTTAGCATACCTAAGACACAGGACCCAGGCCAATCAGGTTGTAAGGTGGCATAAGTGAACTTTTCACAAATCCAGAACAGGTTAACAGTCTTGCCGTGCTGGGGTGGAATTTGAGGGATTGTTCCAGAGGAAACAAAGAGAAGGATTATTTCCCCATGGTCAGGCATCAGGAGTAGTGACATTGCAAACTGCCCAAGAGCTAGTATGGTCTCCATTCCATTCCTTAGTGGTTTCCCATAAGAGGTTACCTACCTCAGAGCTGTTTCCTTGAGTGTGGGAGACACAGAGGTTGCCAACCAGATTAGTACTGATAGTCCATTGGTTGGGCTGGCTATGCTGGTGAAAGGTTAGGCCAGGGGAGGCTAGTATAGTTCAGTTCCTTGGCTTCCCAGGGCCATTACTCCCTCATATTTGTACCCCACAGATAAGGCAATTAGTAATGTTTAGGACCCCTGCAATATGTTCAGTTAGATCAACACACACATTCTCGGTAACGGGGAATTTCAATGTTAGTTTGCAGTTCCTCAAAAAGGTATGGTAGATGTAATGAGTTTGTGGTTTTATGTTGAGTGGTGCACTGGATGTGAATTAAGTTGATTAGGTCCTTTCCAGTACCATCAATGAAAATTCCATAGTCACGGGAGAAGTCCGGTTCCATATCATTGAAGGTGAGGCAGATTGCATTACAGTTTTGGGTTTGGCAATTTGGGTCAGATGGGTTTTCTTTTAGCAAGAACCTTTGTTTTCCTCTAACTAGGTCCTCTAGTCATGACCTGAGGTCCAGCCAGTGGTTGACCACTAGACAAAGGCCCAGTCAGGGCATGGTTCTTGGGCTGGTTTGTCAGTGAAGCACAAATATTTACCATTGAACCAGTAGGTTCATTCCCAATTGATGTTCCTACAATTGGCCCAATAACTTTGGGCTACAGCTGTGCAAGTATCAAAAAAAATTTCCATTTTGGGCTGTTTTTGGGTGGTGTTGTTAGTTTCAAGGAGTATGGCCTGTGATCAGACTCGTGATCCTCCCACATGTTGGTGAACTCATACTGAACAGGTTCTGGTGGGAACATGTGGTTTTTTGTCATAGAAGACAATGTTTTGACCAGTTTGGCAGGTGGAAAAGGTAGTTCTGTTATGTACACATGACCCAACAGTGCCTGAGCAGGTATACAGGGTATGGTAGAGAAAGGTAGAGGTTACCTTGGCTCCCTGTTTCATCTGAGAGATGCAGGGGGTATAGGGGTAACTGGTGCAAGGATGGGTGGCTGGCAGGAAGATCAGGATCAGGTACCATGGACTCATGTTGATGACTGGACGACTTGGGATCTTGAGCTGGATTATTTTGGTGGAACAGGAAATGGAGGCTGTTTCAGTCTCCAGGGACTGGGCCGACCAGTGTTCTGGCTCAGGGACTTTCTTGACTCTGGAGTGATGAAGCCAGAAGCTGTGTCCAACTATCTTGATGGTGGAGTCTGTAGTTAGCAGGACCTGGTGAGGTTCTGACCACTGGGGCTGTAGTGGCTGCTTGTTCCACTTTTGGATGACAGCCCAATCACCAGGCTGGAGAGTGTTTCATCAAGGCTGAAAGGTTTTTACTGTAGAGAAGCAGAATGGACTACAGACACAGATATATACAGACAGATATATCTGATATATATATATATATATATATATATATATATATCAGATATATCCCACCAGAACCTGTATATATATGGATACAGATATATACAGACACAGGAAAGAGACTGTATATATTTACATAGAAGTTTATGGTCTAATATTGCTTCCTCCCCCACCTCAGGTGATTACAGAAAGGCCAAGGTCTGCCAAACACTTTCTCAAAAGGGGAGAGGTTGAGTTTGCCTTTGGGGGATAGACTGTGGTCAGGCTAGGGACAGCACTTTGGGCCATTAAAGGCCTGAAACTGACAGTTTTTTGTTAGGAGAGGTTTTAGAGTCCGATTCATCCTTTTAACCATGGCGATGGTCTGTGGGCTGTAGGGAAAGTGTAGTTACCAGTCGATATTCAGGGCCCTGGCAGTTTGCTGAATGATGGAAGCGACAAAGTGGAGTTGGTCAGGGTTTAGGGTCTCAGGAAATCCCCATCTGGGGCAGATGTCTTCTAACAGATGACAGCATATCTAATAGGCTTTTGAAGTCTGACAGGGAATGCTTCGGGCCAGTCAGAAAACTGGCAAGTAGTAGAAGGTGGTGGTAGCTGAGGGCACAAGACAGTTCTGTGAAGTCTACTTGCCATTGCTGACCTGGGTATAAGGATGGGTTGAACAAGCACTTTCTGGCTTCTTGAGGCTCCAGTAGGGTCTGTAGGTTGGTTTTCTGGCAGATGGGACAGTGGGTAACAAGCTTCTGGAGAATAGGTCGTACTGGTACTGATGACCTAAAGTAGCAGAGCTGCATTTGTAGGAGTTGTTCTTCACCCAGGTGGTGTAAATCATGCATTTGGGAGCAGAGAGCCTGGAGGAGGAGCTTGGGAACCCAAGTGTGTTTGGTGTTAGGGTGGATTACCCATGAGTCTGTCACTTTGAAACCTTCGTAAGCCACCTGCTTTAAATCTTCAGCTGAGCATTTAGGGAGCTCTGAGGGTAGAGAAATGGCAGGATAGGCTAAAGCCCTTGGAAGTTTGGCAGTGGCCCATGCTGTGTGATCTGCCGCATTGTTGCTTCTGGACTCCGGGGATTCAGCTTTTTGGTGACTGGGTAGGTGAACAATTCCGACTTCGAGCAGGAGAAGAACAGCCATGAGGAGGTGAGACATTGCCTTGGCAAGTTTAATTGGGGATGGTCATTGATTGAGCAGTCCCTTTTCTTTCCATAACTGGGCAAAGGCATGCAGGATTCCCCAGACATACTCACTGTCAGTGAACAAGTTTATTTGGAGGCCCTGTCCAAGATGTAGGGCCTGGATGATGGCCTCAAGTTCTGCCCTTTGGACAAATGCATTTGGGGAGAGGGTGCCACTGGCCACAGTATTTAGTGGGTCATTTACAACTGCCCATCCAGTGTACCTGGTGCCATTTTCAATGAAACTGGAGCCATCAATAAATAGCTGAAGATCAGGATTACAAATGGGGTATTCAGAGAGACCCTCTCGAGGCTTAGTTTGCAGGTCAATGCTGTGGGTGCAGTCATGACTGGGAATTTCTGGATCCATGGAGTGCAGAGGCAAGAGGGTGCCAGGGTTTATTCAGTCGGAGATTTGTAGGGTAACTTCAGGATGTTCAAGAAGAATGGCTTTACATTTGAGGAGATGGCTGCTGGTCATCCAGGTAGGTCCTTGGGTTTCAAGAATAGTCTGAATAGCATGGGGGGACAGGATGGTTAGAAGTTCTCCAAAGGTGAATTTTTGTACTTCCTGGACAAGCAGGGCAGCTGCAGTGATGTCTTGTAGGCAGTAGTGCCATCCGCTGGCAGGGGAGTCAAGTTGTTTGCTGAAGTAAGCAATTACCTTGAGGCTATAGGATGAGTCTTGACAGAGAATTCCTCAGGCCAGCCCTCCTCCTTCCACCGCATGGAGCTGGAAGATATCGTGCTGGGCAAGTGCAGAGCCAGAGCTGAGGAGAGATGTTTTTTAAGTTGGTGAACCCAACAAGCAACTTCAGCGGGGGCCAGTAGTGTTGGTGAGCAGAGGCTTTCTGCCTCAGTTAGGATATTGTAAAGGGGCTTGGTCAGAGTTCCATAGTCCCAGATCCAGAGTCAACAGTAGCTGGTTAGGCCAAGAAAGGACTTGAGTTCTTTTGTCGTGGATGGGATAGAGATATCGCAGATAGCCTTTACCTGTTCAGGGGCTAGTAGGCATTTTCCTTGGTCAAGGTCATGCCCAAGGAATCAGACTTTGGTTTGAGTGATTTGAGCCTTTTTCTGGGACACCTGGTATCCTCATTCACATAGGAAATTTAGCAGAGAGATGGTGGCCTGAACACAAGCAGAAGCGGTAGGAGAAGCCAGGAGCAGAACATCTACATACTGAAGAAGTTTGAGTTCCAGTGGACAGTCCCATTCTTGGAGATCAGCAGCAAGAGCTCGGGCGAACAAAACAGGAGAGTTTTTGAGTTCTTGGGGCAATCTGGCCCAGGTGGCTCAGAGAGGGCGGTCAGGCTGAGAGAAGTAGGTGAATGCGAAGATGGGATGGCTTTCACGGTCCACTGGAATGCAGAAGAAGGCATCCTTCAAATCTAATACCATGTAGTAGTGAAATTGGGGGCTCAGGATGCTGAAGAGAGTGTAGGGTCTGGAACCAGCTGTGGAAGATCTGCTGTCCAGATGTTAACTTCTCTTAGGTCACGTACCTTGCAGACTTCACATCTGTTTTTTTGACGGCCAGGATGGGAGTGTCCCATGGACTGTCAGGAACAGGGCATGGTTCTAGGACTCCTCCTTCATGCAGGTGGAAGATGAATTCCAGGAGGCCAGGGATAAGGTTGCGGCAGAGAGTACTGGCAAAGGCAAACAGGTTGAGCTTCCGGCTTGAGAGTGATATGAATGGGAGTGGCAGTGACAACTAGTCCAGGAAGTCCTGTTTCCCAGACCTGGGGGTTGACTTGGTTGGAGACCAAGGACAGGGAGGCAACCGTGACCAGGCTGGGGTGAGATGACCCTCTCCAGAAGTTTGTTCCATGCCAAAAAGTTATAATGATGTGGCCATCGGGCTCACAGGAGATGAATACTCAAGTCTTACACAGGAGGTCTCTGCCCATTAGGTTGATGTGGGCCTTGGGTAAGTACAGAAAGTTATTTTCAGTTTCCCGGAGAGTTGGGCTATAGATGGGGGTGCTCATGAAGAGGGAGAACATTTGGCTTCCCGTGGCCTCCTGGACTGATAAGGTGGACTGTACAGGCACTGGGAGGGGCCGGCAGACAGCAGACATGGTGGCACCAGTGCCTATGAGGACTGGCAACGTTTTTCCAGCCACTTGCAAGTTTATGAGGGGCTCAGCAGGTGGTCTGGGCCCCTGATCCCGTCACTTACTTCCTCTGTGAGGGCCATTAGGTTAGGTTGGGCCTAGGGAGCTTCCCTGTGCCTTTCCTGGAAAGGTCCTGCACCCTGGCCCCCTGTGTTGCTTGGCCGGGCAGGAATTTTTCCAGTGGCCAGTTTGTTTGCAGTAGGCACATTGGTTGGTGACAGGAGGGGGCAACCTCCCTCTCCCCCTTTTAACTGATGGTCATTTCCCCAGAAGCTGACAGTTCGCTGTTGGCCTCCTCTATTTCCCTGGTTAGAGACTTGAACCGCCATTACCAGAGCCTTCCGGCCCTTTCATTTTTCTAGCTTTTCTGAGCTGCTTCTAAAAGAGCAGGCAGCATGTTTCCAACCCCACTGGACATTTTAGTTAATTTCTGACAGATGTTGGGGTCCGAGTGGGTTAAGAACAGGTGTTTTAAAATTGGCTCAGCTGCTGGGCCAACGTCATCTTCGCTGGTATGGGTGCAGACCACATCCCTGAGTCTCTGATCCTGATAACATTCTTCTACCCAGGACCAGTTGTTGGTGGAAACTATGCTGGTTTCTAAGCCCTGTAAGAAGAGGTCTTGAAAATGAGCCAAGTGCTGAATAGGGAAGACATGGGCTTGGCCATTTTGAGTTCAAGAGTCATCGTTAAAATTCCAGTCCGTTCCTTTCTCGATGCCTGCCCAGGAGAAAAAAATAAGAATCCCATTCCGAATTGACCTGCCAATTGAACTAGCCATCCACTCACCTGTAGAGGGCGATGTTGGCTTAGGCGCTTGCTAGTCGGTGGGCATTTGAAGCCTTTTGGGAGGTTTCTACTTCCTAAAATACAGACTAGCCAAGGCCTTCAGATTCTCCCATGGTTTGGCTTATGAACAGTGAAGAGGGTTCGGATAGTTTCTATCACCAGTCGGGGCTGTGTAGAGAACTTAACCTTTAATTCAGCTAGTTTGGCTACCTCTGGTGGTCCCCTTGCCTGATGCAAATATAGCCAAACCATGGCTGGACCCCTGCCCCAGCAGAGGGAATTAATTTGGTTATGGGGACTAAGGGGTACAGTCCAGTTGGCCCTGGATTGGTTTTTTCAGAGGTTGAGGCTAGTGGGTAAGGCAGTAGGGAACTGGAAGACTCGCCAGGAGCTGAGGTTGGGCAACTGGCACCATTGAAGGACTGCAGGCCTCAGCAGGGGCCAGAGATTTTAAAAACCAAGAAGGGTTACACAGGAGGGAACTGAATTGGAAGCCATAGGAGATGTTCCTGAAAACTGTACAGTAAGACTCTTCCCCAAACTTTCCAATTTCATCTAGCCATGCTACCCAAGCATTTAACAAATTCATATCAAAAGACCCTTTTGGTGACCATTTTGACAGACTGGGAATATCGTATTTTGGCCATATTACAGGACAGTATTTAATCATTTTTCTCTTAGACCTTCACTTTTCTAGTTTCGACCAACACACGTTCTAGGGGCACGATAGGTTCCCGCCTCCTAGAGATGATTGGCTATTTCCCATTTTAGATATAGGTTAGTTACAGAATAGTTTTTACGCAGGCAGAACAGTTAAACAGAGGACCCAATTCAGGTTTTATTTGGACGGTCCGTGAGAGATCCTAAGGCGTCCCCGAAAATGGGTGAATCCACAATCAGACAGATGACAGAGACCGGTGGTCCCGACAGGAATGGTTCAAGCCGGCAGATACCCAACAATCCCCAGGTGTCTCCATCACCCAACTGGTCAGAGTCTTCTCAGGTCCACTCAACGGGTCGATGAATGCTGAAAATCCAAGGGTCTGGCTGATCTGACGCTGAAGGCCGGGAACCAAAGGTGTCTGATCCGGTGTTGCAGGTAGCGCCAGTTCAGTCAAGTCTCTGTTCAGGCACCAGGAAACCTGTTGCACCCCTAGCGCTGGGGCCCAGACTTCAGCCAAGTGGCTTCTGAAACAGGATGCGACACCGGAGGTCAGGGTTGAATCATTTTATTTAGCTGCACAGCAGGACGCAAAGCTTTGCGGGTGCTATGGTGAGTCGGGACAAAGGAGGTACAAGCAGTTACAGGTTTTATACATAGCAAGATGCAGAAATGTTTAAGGTACTGTGGACCAATCATAAGGTAAGTTAGGAGTTATAACCATATTTGAGCTAGATAGAGATATGTTTTTGCTGACTCACTGACCCTTATGCTGAACATGCATGAGGGACCTTCTGGCTTGTTATGTGTGACCATGTAGCTTAGAGTTAATGTTGGCGAGCTGGTGTACGTGACTGCCTCACCTAGAGTTAGTGGCTGCTGGGTGACTGTGGCTCACTTTGATAGCCTTAGGCAAGTTCTACATAAGAGCTTACAATCTAGGACCTTTACAATTAGTCCCAACCTGATAACCCATGGTCTTGACTTCAGTTCACTGAGTTTTTTTTTTTTTTTTTCCTTGCATCGGCAGGCACCAGGATCAAACCTGGGTCTCTGGCATGGCAGGCAAGAACTCTGCCAGCTGAGCCACCGTGGCCCACCCAATTCACTGAGTTTTTATATTATAAATAGTCCATATGAAGCATGATAATATTTGCTGTTTTGTTCCTGACATTTCATTCAACATACAGCTTTTAAGGTTCATTCATCTAGTTGCATGCCTCACTTCATTCCTTCTTGTGGCTGGCTGCTCAGTAGTCCATTGTATGTATACACCATAGTTCCCCATTCCATTCCTCTGTTATTGTACCCTTAGGCCACCTCCATTCATTGTGGATCAGGAATACTACTGCCAGAAACACCAGTGTGCAAATGTCCATTCATGTCCCCACACTTAGTTCCTCCAGGTATATACTGAGCAACAGGGTTTCAGGATCATATGGTGTCCCGGTCTGAATCTGGTGGACCCCAGAAAAGCCATGCCCTTTGATCCTCATTCAGTATTGCTGAATGAGCATTTTGATTGTTTCTATGAAGATGTGACCCACCCAATTGTGGGTGGTAACTTTTGATTAGATGATTTCCATGGAGGTGTGTCTCCACCCACTGAAGGTGGAGTTGCTTGCTGGTATCCTTTAAAAGAGGAAACATTTTGGAGAGAGTCCCTTTTGGTAGAGCCACGTGAAAGCCATCAGATGCCGCCATGTTCACCATGTGCCCTTCCAGCTGAGAGAGAAACGTTGAACGTCATTGGCCTTCTTGAACCAAGGTATCTTTCCCTGAATGCCTTAAACTGGACATATCTATAAACTTGTTTTAATTGGGACATTTTCTCGGCCTTAGAACTGTAATCTAGCAACTTATTAAATTCCCCTTTAAAAAGCCATTCCATTTTTGGTACATTGCATTCGGGCAGCTAGCAAACTAGAACATATGGCCATATGGCAACCTACTTCTAGCCTCCTGTTGAACTACCGCACTGCCCTCTGATTGGCTGTACCTCTCATTTCCCTACCAACAGTGAATAGGTACATCTCTTTCTCCTCCTCTTCTCCAGCACTGGTTTCTCCTTATTCATTTTTGAACAGCTTTATGCACACATCATACAATCCAGCCTAAGTGTATAGACATGCATTCACCACAATAGTCTATCCAAAGAAGACATTTCCTTTTCTTCCACAAAGAATCCATACTCCTTTCCCAATGCCCCTGCCTATTGACGTTTAGTCTTGGCATAATGCCTTTGTTACATTCAGTATAACAATGTTACTGTTGACTATAGACCCTAGCTTACATTGTATTTTTCCATATACCATCTATTTTCGACACTCTGTAATACTGATGTTTATTTATTCTTCCTCATGAAAAAACATTTTTTAACTTGTACTTTTAATCATCATCTTTGTATACTCTAGACATTCTTAAATCATACCATCTCAGTCTATCCTCTCTCTTTCCTTCCGGTTTCATATATGCCTCCAGCCCTTCTCCTTCTATCATACTCACATTTAATTTCATTCAGTGTACTTATATTATTGTGCTGCAATCAGGAAGTATTGTGCTCCACTTCTGAATTTTTACAATCAGTCCTGAGGCACAATCTGTATTCCTTCAGCACCAGTTGCCCAATCTCTACCCTATTTCTATCTTCTGATAACTTGTGTTCTTAACTTCAATTCTCCAAGTTCACTCATTAATGTTAGTTAATACCAGTGACATCATATGGTATTTGTCCTTTTTGTTTCTGGCTAATTTTACTCAGCATAATGTCCTCAAGGTCCATCCACACTGTTACTTGCTTCATGAGTTTATTCCATTTTACAGTTGCATAATATTCCATCGTTTGTATGTACTGCAACTTGTTTAGCCACTCATCTGTTGATGGACATTTGGGCTGTTTCCATCTCTTGGCAATTGTAAATAATGCTGCTATAAACACTGGTATGCAAAGGTCCATTTTTGTCCTTGCCCCCATGTCCTCTGAATAGATACCTAGCAATGGGAGTGCTGAATCATATGGCAATTCTATATTTAGCTTCCTGATGAACTGCTAAACTGCCTTTCAGAGCATACCCACCAATAATGAATAAGTGTGCCTCTTTCTCTACATCCTCCCCAGCACTTACTGGTTGTTGTTTTTTTTTATATTGGCCATTCTAGTGGGTGTGAGATGATATCTCATTGTGGTTTTGATTTGCATTTCTTTACTAGCCAACTGAAGTTGAGTATCTTTTCATATGCCTTTTAGCCATTTGTATTTTCTTTTCTGAGAAGTGTCTGTTCGTGTCTTTTGCCCATTTTTAATTGGGTTGTTTGTCTTTTTGTTCTATTTATTCTTTAAAATTCTTCTTTATGCTCTTCTAGTGCCTTCTTGATATACTTTATGTCATTAACCAACCCATTGAATTTATTTAGGAGATTTGTATGAACGTCTTTGATTAGTTGTTCCAAATTCTTGTCTCCTCTTGTGTTTTAATTTGGTCATTTGGCTGGGCTATATCTTCCTGCATCTTCATGTGCTTTGTGATTTTCTGTTGTCTTCCAGGCATTTGATTATGCTGATGAGGTTATTTTGAAAATTGATTTTTCTCACTCGTCTAATGTTTTTTATTTGCTTAGGTTTGCATTGAAGGTCTCCTTTTGCACTTGTTTTGTCAGTAATTCCCCACCAAATCAAGGCCTGCGCCTCAGGCAGTTGGATGCAACTCTACTTGAGGATCTTTTAAAAGCTCTACTGCACTTTTCACTTTTTCTAAGCTGATAGCACTCTTGGGACACCTATTCGCCCTCAGACCCACCTCTCCCCAACTGCAGCATCTGGCTGAACTGGATGGAGACCTGGTGCAATTTCAGCCAGGGCCTCTGGTCTTGGTGTTTTCCAAAAGCTGCCACCCATGGTCTGGGAGGTGAGCAGAGTGCACCTCAGTGGAGACTCTGCTTGTGGGCCCGATGGGTCTGGTAGCCCCCAGGATCCCACTTGGAATGTGCTTGAGCTGTGGGGCCATGTATTTCAACTGCCTTTGTCCACAGCCAAACCTGGCAGCTTAGTGTGGCATGGAGTGGCTCACTTCCTCATCCCCACCTCTCTGTCCATGCATGCCTGATGTCTCCAGGTCTCCCTGGGGAAATGGGAGTGTTAGCGAGACCCAACAAGTCTCTTGCTGACCAGTTGGCAGGCTGGCTCCACTCTGTGTCTCCCCTTCCTCCCAGGGAGAGGGCCCCCCCACACCAGAGTCTGGCAAAAAGCAGGCACCAACAGTGGCCTGTCTTGGGGGTTGGTGGTGGGCACTATGCACTGTAAGGATGGTCTGTGTGCAGTGAAAGCAAGTCTGATGGCTTCTGGGTTCCCCACAGGAGCTCCTGGCTGCAGAGGTATGAGAGAAAGTCTCCCAAGCTACCTGCAGAGATAGGCTGGAGTGCATGGGTGATTTCCTCCTTTGGGAGCTGAACTTTCCTGCGTGCTGCTGTTTGCCCCTAATGGGGTCATGGCTGAGCATGTTTACCCCATCCTCTCTGTTCCAGTTTCTCTTATTTTTCATCCAGGACCTCCTTATATAGTATAGAAGACCCTCTCTGGTTACTTGTCCCCTGGAACCGCAGTCCTGGTCATTCTTCTGTCATATCATCCTCATGTATGATTGCTTGATGTGATTTTCAAGAACACACGAATTTAATCTCTTGTGAGAGAAATCAGAACAGTGCTTGCTTGTGAGAGGTGGAATCAACATGAAGGGGGACAAGGGAAACTTCTGGGGTGATGAAAATGTTCTAGGTGTTGAGTAGGGCATTGGTTACATAGGTATGTGCCATTCTCAAACTTTGTTGAGTTTAATCTTATGATCCAGGCATTTCACTGTATGCAATTTTACCTTAATTAAAAATATTTTAAGGGGTGGCCAATGGTGGCTCAGTGGCTGAGTTCTCGCCTACTATGCTGGAGACCTGGCTTTGATTCCCAGTACCTGCCCATGTGAAAAACATATATATTATAAGGAGTCAAACTATTCAGCATGAACCCATCCATCAAGGCTACAGGCAGAATGACTGTCACTCACCAGAAATTCAAGGGAGATGGCATAAAGCAGGAGATCAACACACCCATCTTCTAGATATACTATACAGGTATGACCAGTCTCCAAACATCCATGGGGCCAGAATGAGAGGACGATGGAGCCCACAGGTGGCATATGCAGATACTTCATGATTATGCATCAAGCTAACCCATTGTTCAACAAAGCTCACTCCATCCCCCTGCCTGGCACATGCACTGTTAAGAAGTTTAACCTGGAAGACCAGGCTGAAATTTAAACTTTTCAGATTCTTTGGAGTTTGAGGGCACAGAGTGTTGTCTCTCCTACCTCTCCCCTCCCAGCCACTGTTCACTTACCTTACCAGCCTGATTTGTCCATACCACCAGGGGAGGGGCCTCATGACCCCACCTTCCCTGCAAGGACCCCCCCCCTCCCAAATTTGGGCCTCTGGGGCATGTAATTGGCTGACTTTATCATTTTCTCTGCTCCCTCAATCTGGCTTTCTCTGACTTGGCTGGTACCCAGTGAGA
The DNA here is from genome assembly GCA_004026745.1 of Myrmecophaga tridactyla. Classification (NCBI taxonomy): domain Eukaryota; kingdom Metazoa; phylum Chordata; class Mammalia; order Pilosa; family Myrmecophagidae; genus Myrmecophaga; species Myrmecophaga tridactyla. The sequence continues at coordinate 59,187 of PVIY010009221.1, read as the reverse complement.
TCCCACAGTGGAGGGGCAGCTGCTCAGCTGCCCAGGTCCAGGATAAACCTTCAGTTTACTGTTCCTATCATTATCCCTGGAGAAGTGGGCATCATCTCTGCAAGAACCCTGTGTGCCTTCTTGAATTCACATTTAGCAGGACACAGGTACTCTGGAGGGCTAAGGCTGCTGGAGGTAAACAGGCTTAGTGATCTAACCAGTTCAGGAAAGGCCCCACACTCTGGACAATTAACTACAGTAAAAAGGTATCTGTCTGCAAGGACCATGTGGAAGTAAGGATAGAAACTCTAACAGGAAGCTGTGACAGCGTCATAGTGCAAACCTCCAGGGGCAATGTGGGTAGTGAACTAGCTGTGTGCACTTCAACAGATACCCAAGGGTTTCACTGTGCCCCTGCTGCCCAGGGGTTGGTCTGGTAAGCTAACACCTGTAGGTTCTGGGCCCCATCAGCCCCTGGAACCAGGGCTTTGCTATTCATGGCTCCCAGGGGTGGCTCTTAAATACAAGAGTAAAATTTTTCCAGATAGATTGAGGACCCAAGGAAGAGCCACAGAAAGGACAAATGGGAGGAATAAAAGAGAATAACTAGGAAATGTGACAGCAGAAGCTCAGCCACATGACAGGCTCAGAGTGTTTGAGGGGGCTGTGTCTGGGGTCTGCCCCCAGGAAAGTAGCTGCTCCCATTTCTTTGTGAACAGTGGCCTCTTTGTTCAACAAAATTCAGGCTTTCTCAGGATCATGTGGGTGGAAGGAACCATGCCTCACAGTCTGCAGGCTCACCCACTGGGGAGGGAGCCATGCCAACCTGAGCCTGCCCAGGGCCTGGGAACTCAGAACCTCTGCAGGGAGGTGGGGAGGTGATGCGGGCAGGCTCTGGGCACAAAAGTGAGGGTAAATGTCTGTAGCCCTGTAGTCATGCTTCCGTAATTGCCCCATAATTGATAGGAGTGGGACCTATCAGTGTGTGTCTGAGGTTGCACCCCCATTCTCATCACAGGGTCTCCCTTCTAGGCTCTACCCTCCATCCTCTCCTCCCAAGACTCTTGTCTCTAGTGGAGGAGACAGGATGTCAGTGGTTTTCTATCCTTTCTGCCCACAGCGGCCCTTTGACTCTCATCCTGATTGTCCTTGGTGTAAAAATGGGCAGTACTGAGTCAAAACCAGGAAGACAAGGCTGGACCCAGAGTCCAGAGCCTGAAATGACCAGGCAGGGGCAAGGTGGGAGGGAGACAAGGATATCAGCCAGGTACAGGAAGCAGGTATGAGCAGAGGAATCCAGGGTGTCTGTGCAGATCCTTTGAGCAAGCTGCACCTTCCTGTGTGTTTGGCTGCCATGTCCTTCATCCTCCCAACCATGATGCACAAAGTCAGTTCAAGGAGCCAGCCACAGGACCCTCTGAGAAGTGGGGGCAGAAGGAGCTGGAAGTAACAAGGAAGGCATCTCAGGCTGATGAAAACTGCTGTGAGGGCTGGAAAAGCATCCTACAGAAAGTATAAGGATACATTTCACATGGCAAAGCTTTGTGTAGACATTACATTAAGTAGGTTGTAAATAGCCCAGGGCTGAATGGTGGACTTCCTGGTCTCAAAAATTCACCAAGATCTGAGGTGCAGGGTCACCCTGAGAAAAGGCATGTTGGTCAGATATCTATAAGGAAGAGCTCACAGATTTCCACACCAGGAGCTGGTATGCAATTCCATCATGAAGGATAAACTTTGTCAGCTGGTTTAGTTTGCTAAAGCTGATGAAATACAATATACCATAAATGAGTTGGCTTTTATAATGGGGGTTTATTAGCGTACAAGTTTACAGTTCTGAGGCCAAGAAAAATGTCCAAATCAAGGTATCAACAAAATGATACTTTAGTCACTGATAATCTTCAATTCCTCTGTCACATAGCCAGGCACATGGTAAAGTCTTCTGGTCTCTCCCTTCTCTTCTGAGTTTTGTTCCTTCCAGCTTCTGGCTTCAGTGGCTTGCTCTGTCAATTTCTCTGGATTTTCCCTATGAGCTTCCCTGGAGCTTTTTTTTTTCTTGTATGTTCTCTCTGTCTTTTATCGTCTTATAAAAATGACTCCAATAAGAGAACTAAGACCCAGCTTGAATGAGGTGGGTCACATCTCATGTTAAAATCCTACTCATCAAAAGATCCTATTTACAATGGCTTCACAACCACAGTAATGGATTAACTTTGAGAACATGATTTTTTTTCTGGGGTACATACAGCTTCACACCATCACACCAGTTTAAGTATGAACTCATGCCAAAATTGCAGGTGATTTTATAACAGTTGACTGGACTGACTTCCTGCTATGCAATAACATACCTGAGAACTAAAAACAAAATTTGTTCAGAGACAACACACTACTAGTCTCTATTATGGGGTGATTCTTGATGCTAGGACTGGAGGTCCCTTCACTGGCATGATCAGAAGAGTGCTGCACTGTCTTTTGGACAGGTATGGGCCCCCTCTGCCCCATGGTTTTGCGCCCACTGCCTGGCCTGTCCCCTCCATCCTAGTTCTCAGTCTTCAGGGAGCATGTGCAGAGGATTTGCTCAATTCCCCATTAGCATTGTTCCTGCATCCCCCTTCATCTTCCCAGGATCTGATTCCCAATGGCTCTTTACATTTCTGAAATATTTATGCATTGGAAAACTGAAGCTTGCCTCCCACTGCAATTTTTTCAATTGTTTACATCATTGTATTTATGTCAAAAGTGTTTGTATGGGTTATGAGAAAAGGGGGCTAAATAGTCTACATTTGCCTATTAATGTAATATAATAGGAGTCCAATAACGCGTAATGTCTTTCCTTATTCTATTTGCACCATTAATAATAACTTCCAGGTAACAGCAGTTGTTATTGGCTATGTGTAACATAAAGCAAGTCCAGCCCAGGCTTCAAACTAAATAAAGCAGAATTGTGAATAATGGAAGAATTAGACCCCAGAGATCAAACACCCTACTACTTCTGTTCTTTTTGACTCAAAATCTTCACAGTTGCAAGTGTCTGGAGTGGGAAACTTTTCTGGGAAACAATAATTCAACAGAAATAAAATTTTGACTGCATTTGAGAGAAGGCAAAGGAATGAAAGGAAGGTGGGCGGGCCAACAATGACCTGGATATGGGGCAGGGACTGTGAGGAAGGTGGTCAGACTAAGGACCACGGGATATGAGGTGGGGGTCTGAGATCCCCCAAGGGGCTCAGTGGACCACCCAGGCTGGTATTTTTACCATGCAGCACCCACCCCCATTCTTCTGGATTAGCCTCCAGGTGCCTCATAGCGCTTGTGGGGCTCTCTGACCCAGCTGGAGTCTTAAGTCGAGGCCACCTCCACATGTTGGGGGTCCTGTTTGCACTTCTGACTGGGATGAAATGCTACTTCAGAGTGAGGACAAAGCCTGAAGGGATGTGTTGGGAAGGGGGTTAGTTATGGGGTAACTCTAATGGACTAACAGCAGAGGAGATGGCAGTGGCCTAAAGTTAACCCTTCCTCCTGACGGCTGTGCATCTCAGAAGTCCCAGGAATGCTCTTGTGGGGAGAGGGTTTGAAGGATGGATTTGTTTGGTTTATTTTCTCTCAGCAACCATCCTGCACTCCTGGCCAGGACCCAGTCTAGTGAACAGGCACCCTAGCACCTCCAGCCACCTCCAGCATCTTTTGCTGAGGCTGAAGGCTAAGATCCCCCTAGTCTTTGAACATGTCCAACACTCCCACCCCCACCAGCATATGGGACTGGGTGTGGGGGGAGCAGATTTCCAACAAAGAAACAAGAGGAAATCTGAAGAGCCCTCCCAGGACCATGGCTTTTCACACAAGAAACAAAGTGCCAGGAGAATGAAGGTCTTGAGCCAGGGTAGGTGTCATGGGGGGTCCTGCCAGGTGAGGAATGGGTGGCCTCCACTTGTCCAAGGTGGGGCAGGAAGCTTGGAGCTCCAATGGTGTGGTGAGCAAAGGACAGACTCCCTTGGCTTGACTGAGCTGTGGCCAGGCCCACCCCAGTCCATGGTACCACCATCCCCTGGCACTTGCAACACCATCTCATTGCCTTCTGATTCCTCAGGGCCACCAGTGAAAAATGGAGCATCTGGGCAGTGTTCAGGTGGCCCAACTCTCCAGCCTGACCCCAGCCCTCTCACATGGGCTGAGCCCCTATCACCCTCAGTGTCCAGTGTTATTTGTATAGCTCCTGTGGCTCCTGTGGACCCTGAAGCCAGAGGTTTAGAATTCAAGGACTAGTCAGTGTGTACAGCCAGAGAATCCAAGGATCAGTGAGCTAAAAATTTTAATGCATATCAAAAGTACATTCTCTAAGGAGGTGAATGTGGGCATTCTACAAAGGAATAGAAGCCCTCTGAGGTTGGGATCCTTGCACTATAAGTACTTGGAGAGGCCCTTTCTCCTTTGGTTATGCATCACCTTAAACAATATTAAGGTGCAAAAAATTCTCTTCTGGCCGCGGACCTGTGAATCTCAAAACAAGTTGTCTGGTGCCAATATGCAAAGGAGGATATTCACAGGATACAGGTTTTCATTTCCATAGAGAGAATTTGGAAGGAACACAGATGTAAAGCCTGCAGGGCAAATACCATTGGATTTAAAAATCTGAAAGTCATTCATCCTTCGACTTTAGAAAGTGGCAGTCCCACCCTTTCCAAGGGCATATGCAGTGGCCGCCTCTTTCTGAATCAACCTCAGGGAACATTGTGGAGACTACCTTTTTCTCGGCTCCACTCTCTCCAGGCATCGGGGCCACGCCTGGGCTCTCTGCCATTTCCAGGGCACACACTCAACCTCTCCATGTGAGGCAGTCAGGCTCTCCCTAGTACCCAAGGAGCATGTTTTACCTTTTCCAAGGCCTGAGGCGGCACAACTCTTCCACTGCAACGAGAGGAGAAATTCATCCTCTGCCCTCAGGGCGAACTCACCCTCTCTATGTATATGTGGGTCCACTCTCCTGGCTGAGGTTTCTTGGCTTCAGACCCGATTCTCACTCATGAATTCTCATGATTCTCATTCTGCAAACTGCAATTTGTCCCTTTGTGTCCCCCTTTGTCCAGATTGGCAGTGGTTCCGTTTATACCAACAGTTTCTTCAAGCACTCTAGGACTTCTCCATCATTCTCTTCACAGTTCCTCCAAAATCTTCCCCTTAGCCATCAAAAAAACCATTCCAACATATTTGGTATTTGCAAACTGCAGCAGCACCCCACTCTCTGGTACCAAAATCTGTTCCAGTTTGCTAGCTGCCGGAATACAAAATACCAGAAACAGAATGGCTTTTAAAAGGGGGAATTTCATAAATTGCCAGTTTACAGTTCTAAGGCCAAGAAAATGTCCCAGTTAAAACAAGTCAGAAATGTCCAATCAAAGGCATCCAGGGAAAGGTAACTTGGTTCAAGAAGGCTGATGAAGTTCACAGTTTCTTTCTCAAGTGGAAAGGCACATGGTAAACACAGTCAGAGTTTCTCTCTCAACTAGAAAGGCACATGGTGAACATGGTCAGGGTTCCTCTCTCATCTTGAAGGGCACATGGTGAACACGGCATCATCTGCTAGCTTCTTCTCTTGGCTTCCTGTTTCATGAAGCTCCCTGGGAGACATTTTCCTTCTTCATCTCCAAAGGTCGCTGGCTGGTGGACTCTGCTTCTCATAGTTATGTCATTCTGCTCTGCTCTCTTTGAATCTCTTTCTTTCTCCAGAATGTTTCCTCTTTTATAGGACTCCAGTAAACCAATCAAGACCCACCCAAATGGGTGGAGACATGTCACCTAATCCAGCTTAACAACCACGCTTGACTAAATCACATCATCCGGGGGGATGATCTGATTACAGTTTCAAACATACAGTATTGAATAGGGATTATTCTACCTTTATGAAATGGGATTTTGATTAAAACATGGCTTTCTAGGGGGCATACTTCCTTTCAAACCAGCACAGCTACCAAGCCATCATCTCAGATTTTTCCTTTTAGCTGCTCCAGAACGCTGGAGCAGAGTATTTATATATATATCTTTTATATACATACATATATATATATATATATATATATTTTTTTTTTGCATGGGCAGGCACTGGGAATCAAACCCAGGTCTCCAGCATGGGAGGTGAGAACTCAGCCTGCTGAGCCACCGTTGTCTGCCCTATATATTTTTTTATCACTTTTTTCTTTTTTGTGTGTGAAAAATAGCATATATACAAAAAAGCAATAAATTTCAAAGCACAACACAATGATTAGTTGTAGAACAGATTTCAGAGTTTGGTATGGGTTGCAATTCTTCAATTTTAGGTTTTTACTCCTAACTGCTCTAAGATACTGGAGACTAAAAGAAATTATCAATATAATGATTCAGCAAACATACTCATTTGTTAAACCATATCTTCTCTGTATATCTCCACTATCACTTTTGATCTTCTATCCTACTCTTTAGGGGTATTTAGGCTATGCCCACACTAACTTTTTCATGTTTAAGGTTTTCAATTATAAGGTGTAGGGAGATGGAACTAGCTGATGTTCTGGAGAGGCTGGGCTGTCTAGGTTTCAGGACTTATCTGGAGGTTGTAGATTTCTGGAAAATTACCTTAGTGCATGGAACCTTTGTAGAATCTTATCTAATGCCCTAGGTGTTCTTTAGGATTGCCTGGAATGGTTTTGATTGGGGTTTGGCAAGTTATCTCATTGGTTCTTTTAGGGCACTGACCTAAGTCAGGGCTAGGTGTGTGTGCACCAAAAGGAACTTCTTATTATGCATCTTAGGTCACTTTCCCCTTCCTCCTTTCCTATCTAACTGTTTCAAGACAAGGCTGCTACCTCTCATCCTGTGCTACACTGATGCAAACTTACAAGACCCAGTTAGGTTGTGTCCATGTGCTGGGTCAAACCAGGTGGCTGATCACAATCCTGGAGCTAGGTTTCTGGTCAGCCCCAGTGAGTGCCAGATTCAGCCCTGGAACCTGGCCCCACCACTGTGTACTTCCCCTGGTGGGGTCTCCACGCTGACCAGAAGTACCTCAGGTCTTGGCAGGTAGGGGGCAGTCCCAGAGTGGGCCTCTGGTGGGGCTCAGAAATAGGGTGGACTGAAGCATATGTTGGTCCAGGACAGGTGTACCAGGCCTGTGGGTGTCAGCGCCACTGTAAATGAGGAGTTAAGATTTAAGGGATGATCATAATTACTGATATTCCTTTTTGCTTTCTGGTATACTGGAATATACAGAGGGAAAAATCTGAAATCCCTGAATTATAATTCAGCTGCCTTGATATGCAAAAGCCCTTATCTTGTGACTTGTGATTCTAAGAGCTGTTACTCCCTTTATCTGATCTTTTTCTTTAAGTAACTTGTAGGGCAAAGGCCCTAAGGCTAATGAAAAATTTAAATCAGTCATTAACTAGTTCCAGCCCTTTATATTTATAAATTGTATCAGCTAGACTCTACTATTGAAATGATAACTCTGCCTCTCCTTCTTTGGCTTGCATTTTTACTATTGAAATAACTATCTCCCTTCTTTCCTTTCAGCTGCACTTTCAAAATGGTAACTGTCTCCCCTTCTACTTAGACTTGATTATTTGAAATTGTAATGACTTCATCTCCCCTTGCTAGAATTCATAAAACCCTTGAACCCCCTAAATTCTAGGAGACAGATTTTTGGGCTGATAGGCCATTTGATCTCCTGCTTCACACCTAGCAAAATAAACTCTTTCTTGGAACCCCCAGTGTCTCATGAACTGGTCATTTGGGTGCATGGGCAAGAATCCACCACCTTTGTCTGGTAACACCACCTCTCCTGGCTCCATCCTCAGAATAGAGTAGTGACACCCAGTGTCTGTTTGGGAATTCATACAGATTATGCAGAAAAGCTCTTGGAGAACACCCCAAAGCTGGTCCTTAAGGTTGGAGGAAGTGAAGTGACTAAACTCTCCAGCTCTGACCACCACTCCAGCTACTACCATGACAAAAAGACCATGAGTGAGAGAGGCCTAAAGAAAAGAAAAAAGAAAAATTCAGCTGAGGTGAAACATCTTGATGATGAAGAGAGAAAGGAAAAGGTTAACAAGAGAGCAGACAGCTGTTTTGGCCCTGCGTTGGCTGGGGAAGACACCAGATATGTGCCTACTCTTTCCATAGAAAGACAGGTGGTTTGTGGCAAAATGTAAATCACGAATGTTAATTCCTTCAGGTCTTTGCTCACTAGTTAACTTTTCTAGGCCAGCCCCTTAGTGGGTGCTTATGAAAATGGAAAATCTGGAGTGAGAAGAGTCTCTGGAAGAGGATTTTTGTCTCATACCTTTATTTTTCCTCTTAAAAACTGAGGCAGATATGTTTAAATTCCTAACTGCTGCCAGTCTGGGAAGAAGGCAGAGCTGATCAGAACATGCTAGACTCATCCAGGCAAATGTCACGTTTTTGGTAAGATCTTCCTAGAGCATCAGTTCTTGTCATTTTAGAATGAGGTTTGACACAGTGCACTTTAAATTTTGGGGAGAAGTACAGAAAGGAAGACAATGGACATTTTATTTTCTTTCATGGCCTCACCAAGTGTCACCTTGCCTCACAACTTCCTGCCATCACCCTTGAATGTTTAGAATGGGGTTGGCAAACTACTATTTGGTGGTAGTTTTTTTCTTTTAACATATTACAAGCTAAAAATGATTTATGTATTTTTGTTGTTATTTAAAAATGTTTACTGTAATATAACTATGAAGTAAACAGTAACTTGACACCTACCAATTTTTCCCCCAAGAAAATAACTCTACCTATAATTATAAATCTTCTCAAGTCATGTTAGTAGGGTCTCATCAATTCAGTGACCAATGTATGGAGCAGCATTACCAGCTCAGTGTTACCAGCTCAGCAATGCCAGCTCAAGTTAGTTCTTCTGACACATGTAGTATGGCAGAAGCTCTTTTACTTCTTTCTCATGAGAAAGAGAACTCATAGGAGCAAGCAATGAGTGAGTGCAAAGCATGGGAGCATGCAGGCTCCTTTTGTCTTAGTATCTAATGCAAAGGAGTTCCTCCCCTGGTTTGCCATTGGCTGGCTACTTAGGAGTTATAATCTCATCTCAGAAACTAGCCAATTAAATAGTGAGTTTTTGACTCCTTATCATAATTATTCATTTGTCTTTGGCCAACTGCAGATGAAGGTGTGTTGAGTCCTTCATTTGTGTATTTAGTTGCCCTTAGAGAGGACCAATCAAGTAAGCCTCATACTTGACCAATCATAGATGAAGGTATTTTGAGTCCTTCATTATCATATGTTGTTGGAGGTGGGTGTGGGCCAGGTTAGAAAATTGGGGCTTAAATTACTTCCTTATTTGAGTGGAAGGAGTCCAGCATCCCCTTTCACCAAGAATTTTAAAATAGTAGTACTTTCATTTTAAGAAAAGGTAATCCTCCACCACCTCTCATCCCCCAAGTATTTAACATGAAAGAATAGACTTCCTCCCATATTAATTTTATACTTATTAGAAACCACAACAATAACCATGATACTTTGGCATTTCTGTTTACAGGTGCTCCAAAAATGTTCCCAGTTTCACAAAGCTATTATCCACTGTTGCCATGAAATAGAGACTGTAGGTTCTACGTAGCAAAGATTTTTTTCTGAAACTAATGTGGAGTCAAAGGTATATAAAGCAGGGTGTTCCAGCCCAGCACAACTCCAAGACAAAAGAAAACACTAGACAGAAGATTACCTATGAGTTTAATTAGGGGCTTATTGACAGGAGGAAGATTTTCCTCAATGGTGGCCAGTTTCGAGATGAAAGTCTGCACTCTACCCAAAGCCAAGAGAGAGAAAAGAAAGAGAGAGGGGCATGTCCAGGGAAAGGCTTATAAAGTTTAACAGTCTCATGAGATTTGGTTACAACAGTTTCAGCAGGCACTCGTGAGATTTGGTTATTAGGGGAGGGAGGTTTTACATTCTTTGACGTTTAATGTCTGTCCTGGTGATTCTCAAAATGGAGGAGGGGGAGGGGCCCAGACCCTGGGTCCTTACAATCCACCCCCGTGCAGCACACTGCTGACATTGGACAGACATTGAATTCAGTTAACAGTAAAAGAGACAATAGACCATAAGTGTTAGGCCTGGAGAACAGGACCCCTTCCCCCCATGATGTGACCTACCTCTGGCAAATATTTCAACAGCTCTCTCACCTTTTCATGCTCCAGCAACTGCCCTCTTACAATAACTCCCATTACTCAACCTCCACCCCCTGGCAGAAGACAATTACAACCCTGCATGCTTCAGGCAGTGCTTAAATTTTAACTTTACCAGTGAAGCATTGCCCACTTCTAACTTAAGCCCCTAATTCTGAAAGCTAGACAACAGGAATTAACCTAAACTTGCCCCCAACCCCTACCTTAAGTTATAAAATCCTATCCCCTGCTACCTCGGGGCAGCCGTTTCTCTCTCTCTCTCTGAAACACTGCCCAGGTGGTTCTGTTTCTTACTGAAATAAAGCCTTGCCTGAATTTCTTTGTTATCATTCCTGGTGAGTTTGCTGAGTTTGCCTTTCATCAAGGAGTTCCCTACACAGATACAACTCCACAAATTGAGGCTACTTTGTGGCTACTGCTAATTCATGAAACCTGTGATTTCAGTCCTAAATGAGAATATTCTCTCCCAGATTTTTCTGATGTGCTGAGTTCTGTCAGGTCTACACATTCCAATTTACAGGAGTCACAGTCCAAGGCAGGCCAGTGGCACCCAGTTGTGGCAGTTCAGTGCACACTCAGCATTGAGATCTATTGTGTACATAGGTTACAGCAGAAGCCTATTGCAGAAGGATATTTGCCACAATGCTAAGGGAAAAGTAGAAAACAAGCTAAATTTCCATTAGTAGACTTTTCCCCTTGCATTTGTAGAGAGCTTTCTGGAGTCAAATCCACAGTTAGCCTAGGGATAAGTATCCACAGAGTCATACCATGCCTTGGGTTATGGGGGGACCTGAGTTGGCCATATATATACAACTTTTGGTATTTTGTGTATAAACTGTGGTCTAATACTTAAATTTTGGGTGACCCCAATACCCCAAGGACCTAGGACTCCCAATCAACATGGCTGCATAGGCCAGGACTATGGCCAATTGACCTTATTTTCCCCAATTTCTAATCTTATGGCACAGGTAAGAGCAGGTTATTTTCATTACCTTCTCTGGCTGTAACATTGATGGTCTTTTTATCTGAATTCACAGTGCCTGTAGGGGGCACCACCATTACCAGTTCAACAAGGGCAGGAACAGCTCCTCGTGGCCATGAATTGAGGCTGGCAAGGGCTGGATACTGGTGAATCCACTGCTGCTGAGGTAGTATATCACTTTTTAATTGCTCTTTTTAAAAACCCATTCCTCCTTTCAATTAACCACACTGCTGAGGGGTTGTAAGGCAAATGAAATGTCCATAAGATGTCATGTTCAGTAGTCCAGATTTGGGTTAGTTATCTGGAAGAGGGGGTCCCCCATCACTGTCCACATGTGTGAGGACCCTCATGAATGCGCTGAGCTTTTCTAAGTTATTATTGTAGCTCTTTGTTTAGCTTTCCCTACTTGGAAGTTCAGCAACAGCCCAGTGGCTTTATCTACATCTGTAAAAGCATATTTTGCACCTCCAGATAAGGGAAGGAGCCTCATATAATTTACCTCCCACCTGGTGACTGGAGCTTGCTCATGGCTGATGTGACCAAGTTGATAAGGAAGCATCCTTGGGTGACGCAGTCAACCGGAGGGGTAGGCATCCTCACTTCTTTCACTTCTTGTCTGGTGATGGGCAGCTGGAATTGCTGTGCCAGTCTCCACAGAAGCTGGTACTCATGGTATCCTGTTTTTATATACAACCACTTGGCAGCCTTATGCGATATTGGCTTTAGACCACAAATTTTTGCTAAAGCATCTGCTTTGATAGTGCCAGGTAAAGAATGAGTGATACGAGCAGAGACATAAAACACAGTTGCCTTTTGGCTTGTGACAGGTAGTACAGATATCTTCCTATATTTCTTTTCCCCATAAGAGGTGGCAGACAACAGTCCATTGCTCTTGTTTCCATGTGGCCATCCACACTGCCAGGCTCCAATATCTTGACCAATTGTAAGCACAAATAGTTAATACATCTCCTGGTTTGTGAACAATCACCATCCATATATACAGCCCTTAATTCAGCTCACTGGTTGCTTTTCATAGTCCCAGTTTCCCATCATATAGTGTCCGTATTTTGCACAGCTACTGCTGTCCAGATGGCAGGCTGCCCGTCCTGATCCATCAGTATATCAGGCAGACTCAAGTACACTGCCATATCCATTAATGGTGGGCACAGAGACAGCCACCTCAAGAGGCTCAGCAGGGAGGAGCAGGGTTGTTCTTCTACATGGGAAACTGGCCTCAGGATATCATCCATTTCTGCACTTAAAGGGCTGTTGTTGAAAATGCTGCCCTGTAGTAGATAAGTACTACCCACCCTGTATGGGGATGGCTGTTCTTAATTTCACATGACAATTCTGAGTTAGTCTTTCAACGTTCAGAAAGACATTAAAGGGTGCATACAGTTGTTTTTCTAAGACACTGTACCACAGTTTGACTCCTTTCCAGAGCTGAAACCAGAAGTCGATGGGAACTTGCTTTGCCTGTTGCATTTGCCACAAACCCCACCTAAAGCCAATATCAGAACTGGCCATATTTAATTCACAAGTCAGATCTGTGCCCAGCCCCCATAAAGCCTAAGCCAGTGTGATGAACCATCTGGCTTTTTCAAAAGCAGCCTGCTGGGAGGTATCTCATTCCCAGGCATAGTGTTTCCTGATCAAAACATACACAGGTTTTAACATTTGGGCTAAGTGAGGAAGGAAAGGTTTCTAATACCCCAGCAATCCCAAGAAAGTCATTAGTTGTTTTGGCATATGTTGTAACAGGCAGGCCTCCCCCTCTTTCTGATTTAGCTGTGCTCTCTGTGGAAAATCCCGAAACCCTCTCCCCTAGTGTTCAGGAACTGGTGAAAATGCACATAGGCAAGATAAGATATTCCTGGGGTGGGGGTCCCTCAACAGTCTATAGGCCCTGGGCCATTCTCAACTTAAATCCGCCAATTGTTAACCTTGTCTTTAACATATTGTACAGTCTATAAAAGCTAAGGTTGCCTTTTGTTCAGGGCTCAGACTTTCGAGGTGACTCGGCTGGGCCCCGTGCGCACGAGCTAATAAATCACTTGCTTCCCGAAACTGTGGTCCCTTAGTCTCAGCCTGCTCTAATTTCGCGGAACGTTCCTGGAGGCCTGTGGCCTCAATCCTGGTTTTCCCGCTACAGTGTAGCATAGGAAAACATAGTACCTTATCAACTACTACAAAAGGAATACATTTTGCCTTTCCCAACTATACAATATCTAAGAATTTGACAGGGCAACTAAGGATTGCAGTCCACCATGATCAGTTGTCCACTTCTGGCTGTTAAGATGAAATAGCAAAGAATTGAGGCTTTTTTTTTAGTGCTGGAAAAGAGTTACTTATTAACATGACATCATCAAATAATGAAATAGAGTTACATATTTCATTTGACCAAATCCTTTGCTACAGTCTCATGTCAGGTGGTTAGGCTATGTGACTAGCCTTGTAGGAGCCTGATGAAAATCCTTTGTTCTCCTTCCCAGGTGAGGGTGATAACCACTTGACTGGCCCTATTTAAGGCAATACTAAAGAACTAAGTGTTAATTTCTTTAGAAAAGAGGAAAACTTTGGAAATGAGTCATACAAAGGCGGTGTCACTCCACCCTTTGCCTCCCAAACTACTTCTAATTTCTCCTTTTCATCATCAGATAAAGAATTCCCCAGTCAGGGGAAGTCAGGATATGCCCTTTTGCTCTAGTATGCTGGTGTGCTAATATTTCTAAACTCTTATACACAAGGCCTACCCTCTCATTCAATGCATCCTCCAAATCTGCTGATTTCTCTGCTTTTCTGAAATCTGCAATGGCCTTGCAGACTTGTGAATTTCTCTCTGGCCATAGCTGGCCACACTGTACACAATGGCCAACTGACTGCAGTGCAGTCAAGTAAGTGGGTGACCCCTTCCCAGGCCAAAAAAGCATGCCACCCCGAGATTACTCCTGCTGAGACACCCTTCTCCAGACTCATGCTCTCTATAACCAGCGGTTTTTTGGTCTCCTGGCTAGATGACCAAATGTTCCAGCCCAGCACAATGCCGAGACCAAAGAACACACTAGACAGAAGATTACTAATGAGTTCAAGTAGAGACTATGGACAGGAGGGAGATCTTCCCCAATGGTGGCTGGTAAAGAGATGAAACTGCACTCCACCCAAAGTCAAGAGAGGATAAGGGATAGCATGCCAAGGGAAAGGCTTATATATTATATAGTTTAACAGTCTCATGAGATTTGGCTACAATAGAGTTTCAGCAGACTCTTGTGAGATTTGTTATTAGGGGAAGGAGTTTTACATTGTTTGACCTTTATCATCTGTCCCAGTCATGTAGGTGGCTATGTGATTTACTCTCAAAATAGAGGAGGGGAGGGGCCTGGACATTGGGTCCTTCCACAAGGCATTACACTAAATTTCTGGATCTAGTACACTAAAAAATGTAAACCTAGGTAGTTAGCTCCTTTTTCATAGCAGAAATAAAGATCTGCAAAAGCTGATTTTTCATTGTATAATTTTTATATACTGTGTGGATCTGCAGAGCATCTGCTAAATAAAAGCAGACATGCACTGTATTTATCCCTGTCCTGCATCCTTGATCCCTCCCACCCCACTTGCAACAATCTACTGCCTAATACTGAGTATTGTGGTTATGATTCCAAATCATCCCAGGCAATCCAGTAAACACAGTTAGTGTAATGCACTGGTATAAAGTGTGAACTTAAAACAAGTCCTTTTCAATCTTCATCAAAGCTTTGCCATAGAAGAAAACTGGCAGCCAAATTCTCATTCTTTTCACAAGGAAAATGTGCTTGTAATACAAGTCCTTCAGGAAATCCTAATGCCACTAACCTTTCTACAGCTTCTTTTTCCTGAGGTGTAGTTCAACTGACCACTTCCCACATCTGTAATTCCTCCATTTCCTTCATCAACCATCCTCTTTGACTACCAGCTTCTTGAACTGGTTCATTTAATATCTGAATAAAATGCTCCTGGTGTTGACTAATTTGCTGCAGTCACTGAGGATTCTCTTCATCTAACTATTGTAGCAATGCTGGGAGCAGGGAAAGATCCTATTGAATGATCTGTCTTGTCTGATGGAACTGAGGCTGTTGTCATAAAAATTCAAGCAGATGTCTTCCAGAACCTGTTGCAATTGTTGTGGTTGTAATTGCTGCAGCCACTTGCTGAAGATTGAGGAGCCCCTGTAATACTGCTTAAGGGGGCCCACCATGCTTAGGGGGACCCACCATAGCCTGACTTTATCTCCAGGAATTCCCATCAAAAGGTACTCCTCTTCTCTGCCAGGAGGATTGTGGAAACTGTCTTTTGGGGCTACAATTATTTGCTCTCATTCATCACCCATTGACATCTTATATACCTTATTCTCCTAAGACTGACCTCTCACAAGTGTACTCAAAAAGGTTTGATGGAGAAGAAGTCCTGATGTACAATCAGTTGAGGTTGGGCTGGTAGCCACTGGTGTCTCTGCAGGCTTTTCTGCAGGTTTCTCTTGTTTTGTTGTGCTCACAGATGCAGGTTAAGAAAATATTGTCCTGGAAGCTGGTGTGATGGGAGTAGGTGTGGAGGTAGTAGCAGAAGCAGGGGCAGCAAGTGGGGCCTGAGCTTCTGCTGCTGCTGAGGAGGAAGGAATTGCAGCAGTGGTGGCAGAATTGGATTGCTGAGTTGGAGCTGGTGTGGGTGTTGTCACTGCTTTGGGCTTAGTCATCATAACCACTACAAAGTTCTCCTCCTCAATTTCATATTCTTCCAGAGCAGTATCATCACTAAGGATTTTGCCTGCATAAATTAATTTTTGGCCTGCTACCAGAAAGGCATCTTTGTCTTTTTCAGATTCAGTCTTCTTCAGTGCTTTCACCATCTCCTTGGGGTCAATGCCATCTTGAAGGTTTGCTGCTGTAGGGTCTTCAAGGTGGCTTGCATCGTGCCGCCGCCCTGGGTGCCGGCCTCTGGGCAGAGTCTATGGAGAAAGAAGGTGGGGGTGAGGGGTTGTCGCATTCGCCCAGCAGATCGCCCTCACCCCTGGTCCTGGCCCCTGGACCGCGCCACAGTTGCGATGGCTGCGGCCTTTTTCGCTCTTGCTCTGGCTGCCTGCTCCTAGCGCCAGCTGCTGGGTCTGCAGGGGGGCGCGGGGCTCAGGGGTGGATGAGCCGAGAACACGCGAGCTCGCCACTGGGTGGTCGCAGCCATCGTCGTGACTCGCCCAGGCGCGCTCCCTCCCCCACCCCGATTATATATTTTTAAAAGATTTGTTCAATACAACAACAACGAAAAGGAGTATCTCACAGAGACTGAGACTGACCGTAGCCAGCAAAGTCTAGACTCTTATATCTGGCCTTTACAGAAAAACATTTGCCAACCCCGGGTCTGCCCTCACCAACCTGTGAAGAATATTCACAGGTTAATCGAACTTATACAGACTGCAAAATTCCCTTTGGGAAAAAAGGACGATCTCACATGCTCAGGTCATTACTTCCTGGTGTCAAGTCCTCTGAAACGTCCCCCAAATAGCTCTGAAGTTACTTAAAGTTGTCACACATTGGGAATGAAGGAAGTTAGATCTTATTCTATGAAGTTTCCGTTGTGATCACCGGGACAGATGACCATCTGCCAGGGAATTCCCAACTAACACATTTTTGCCTTTTGGTCCCCCGACCCCTGCCCTTAGATGTCAAGCACGGAATTCACAGCAAATTACAGTTTTAGTGGGAACATTTGTACTTAACGTGAGTGACCCAAATGTCCTCTATTTAGGGAGTATCTCACAGATTGTAGAGAAGCTGAAGCAGCAGGGCATGTATCCTGGACTTCAAAGACAGGAGGTAGGTAGCTCTGGAATTGATTATTTATACCACCAAAAACTCATGCTGTGCTGACTTCCTCAAAGGAAAGCTTCTAGAATGCTCATGTCTCCGATTCTCTGTGTGGGCGTTTCTCTCTCTGACTTTCAAATAATAGATATACCAGGTCAGTGTGAAATGTCTCGTTTCCTGACTTTGGGTTTGAGCATCTCCAATTAATGAAAGTGAGGGGGACACTATTGTATCCTAGTCATTTGAGGGGAGTGCTGTTTTCTGGCAACGATTCCCTCCAACCCCCTTTGAGAGTCATTGTCACGGTTTGCAAGAAGTACTTGTAGGGCTATTATTGGGTGTACTCGGAAGTAGAGAACATTGGGTGCAGTACAATAATTAGATGAACATACCTGCAAAGTTGTTATAATGGCTGGTAATTGTTAGTTTAATCAACTTATCTACATGTTTGAGGTCATATAGCCAATGTACCCTCCAATGAATCTGAAGGACTCATCAAATATTGTTCTCTTGGATCTACCCTGGTCACCTCAGTTGTGCTTAGTATTCCTTTACTGTGTGTTTCTTCTCTCACATTTTCTCGTTATACTCTGAGAATAAACTTCTAAGAGTACTTTGTTTCCCCCTGCTGCCAGAATTTTCCAGAAAAGTAATGGTTGCCTTCTCCTCAAGAGTGTCACGCTGCAGAGATCTATCCTGTGGGGCTGTCTGTGGGTCCAGAGATGTAGGTAATTGCAGACTTCACAAAAGCCTTGTGTGGTTTGTATTTTTATCTTCATTTTATAGATAAGGACCTGAGGTGAAACTGGAAGGTTAGGAACTTGCTCAAGTAAAACAACATTTTGTAAAGCCAGGATCAAACTTTATGTCTAAAATCATTTTTCACTCCTTTAAACTTTCAGAACTTACTAGGACCAGTGGTGGTATGTGCTGAAAACAGATTGGTAAATGATAACACCATGTTGTTTTAAGGGATACCAGGTCATTTTAAAGTTTTTTTTTGATTGTTTGTTTTGTGACTGATTTTATGGGTGGGCTCTTCCTTCAGTGAGTTTCTTAGGTGCAGAGGCTGAATCTGATTTATGCAGTTCTTGCTTAAGTCTACAATATTATGAAACATCAAACAAATAAATCAGTACTGTGAAAATGGAGGTTTCTAATTGAAGTGATACCAAAGTCATTTTTTTTAACTTTTTAATTGTATAATATAACATATATACAAAGCAAAGAAATCAAAAAACAATAGTTTTCAAGGCACTCTTCAACAACTAGTTACAGGACAGATCCCAGAGTTTGTAATGGGCTACCATATCATCCTCTCAGATTTTTCCTTCTAGTTGTTCCAGAATATAGGAGGCTAGAAGGGAAAAATGTTTTTTTATCATCACAATCAACATTTTTTCCTTTTTTTGTGTGAAAAATAACATATATACAAAAAAGCAGTAAAATTCAAAGCACAGCACAACAATTAGTTGTAGAACAGATTTCAGAGTTTGGTATGGGTTATAATTCCACAATTTTAGGTTTTTACTTCTAGCTGCTCTAAGATACTGGAGACCAAAAGAGATATCAATTTAATGATTTAGTAATCATATTCATTTGTTAAACCCCACCTTCTCTGTATAAAGGGTTAATATATAAAAGAATCTTCAGTGTCCCTGCTGTAACCATTTGTCACTGTGTGACTACAGCAGTTAAGCCAGATGTATATATATACATTCTTTCTTGGAGAATTGGCTATTCCCCCAGAAGGAAATGCATTTGATAAGGATGTTTAACTTCCAGGAGATATCTTGGGGAGACTCAACCCCAAACTTCCCTGTGGTTGAGTACTGGAGGACAGTCATGTAGCACATTTTGGTAATTAGCTACTTTCCCCCAAGATGGTATTTAAGCCCCTGGATATGAAATAGAAAATGGAATCTCATCTGAGAAAGATACTTAGTTCAGAACTTTCCTAGTTGGACCCAAAATGCTGTCTCCGGGATTCCCCAGGATTTTGCTTTGGGTGTTGGTGCTGTCCCATCCGGTATGTAATTATCTCTTAATTCTGATTATCTTTTACTTTCTTTTTAATAAAACTGTTATAATACTATTGGGGTTTGTGTTAATTACGTATCCAAACTTCAAAATTAAGTGGCCACAAATATTATATTGCCTTTTGTGCTACACTCCACCATAACCTTTGATCTTTCTATCCCACTCTTTAGGGGTATTTGGGCTATGGTCATTCTAACTTTTTCATGTTGGAAGGGTCTGTCCATGATATGGGGTAGGGAGATGGAACTAGATGATGTTCTGGGGAGGCTGGGCCCTCTAGGTTTCAGGAGTTACCTGGTCCAGGAACCCATCTGGAGGTTGTAGGTTTCTGAGAAGTTACCCTAGTGCATGGAACCTTTGTAGAATCTTATATGTTTCCTTAGGTGTTCTTTGGGATTGGTTGGAATGGTTTTGGCCAAAGCAATGTAGCAAAGATAGCAATGTCTAACTGAAGTTTGCTTAAAAGTGACCTCCAGAGTAGCCTCTCGACTCTATTTGAATTCTTTCAGCCACTGATACTTTATTAGTTATACTTCTTCTCCCCCTTTTAGTCAGGATGGAATTGTTGACTCCATGGTGCCAAGGCCAGCGTCATCCCTGGGAGTCATCTCCCATGACTGCCAGGGAGACTTTCACCCCTGGATGTCATGTCCCATGTACTGGGGAGGGCAATGATTTCACTTGTAGAGTTGAGCTTAGAGAGAATTAAGCTATATTTGAGCAACAAAAGAGGTCCTTCAGAAGTACCCCTTAGGCATACCTATAGGTAGGCTAAAACTTCGCTACCTACATAAGCTTCACAAGAATAAGCCTCAAGATCAAGGGCATGGCCTATTGATTTGGGTGTCCCTATAGTTTGACACAGTATCAGGGGATTTCCTGATGGTAAAGTTTAATAGTTCCATAATCTTTCTCCCATCCCTCAAGGGATTTTGGCAATGCTTTTTGATTCTCTTAATATATTCTAGGATGTATCCAGGCATTACATTAAGCTGTACAAGATTAAAGGATGTCTTTCTTATTCCAGGCTCCCTGTGTTTCAATTGTTCAAATGAGCTATCTAGACAGGTTGAGTTAGATTATGTGCTACAGAAAATTTATGTTCTGAACAAAATAAACCTTTCTTTCTTTGGTCTCAAAGAGTAGGTGTGGTTCTAAAATATAGACAATGTCTTCCTTACCCCTCCCTGTGTTCTGAATTACCTTAATCCCAACCTGATCAGATTCATTCTTATCTCTAAATACCAAGTTATAGATATATAAAGCAGCCTCTCAAAATCCAGAAATAATAGTTACCACTCTGGACTAAATGTGTCTGCTATAAGAGCTTATAACCAGGCCCCTGTTTTCTTATAAGCATTTTCTAAAGGAGATCATACAATAATCGTTCTTTCATTTCTGGCTGATTTTGTCTCACCAATTGTCCCACAGGTTCATTCACATTGTTACATGCCTCATGACTTCATTCCTTTTTGTAGCAGCACAGTATTCCATCATTTGTATATACCATCATTCGCCAATATACTCTCAGTCAGTGAATCCTTCAGCCACCTGCATACATTAGGCATCATGTATAACGCCCAAAGTCCACAGTCATCAACACTCTCAATTTTAGATAATTTCATTGTTCCCAAGAGAAAGATAACCAATAAACACACCCTCGCCAAATAGAAAATCCAAACCTCTCCTTAACTCTTGTCCCTCCCCCCATTATTTACCCCTGCTGTTGCTATGGTACTGCAGATATTTTCCTCTTAAACATAGCCCATAACAAGCACTAGCAGTTTACCACTTTACCCTGGACAAACACTCTTTGTACACAAATCATACCTTTGAAGTAGTTCTTATAAGGACTAATTTATATTTCTAGTGTTAATCAGTGGTCTATAGACATAGGTCTATACAACCCATTTCAATCTTGTTCACCTTCAATATGGTAATCTTACTTAAAGACCCACTAGAGAACTGCCTTCACTTCTATTTATTCCCTTACATTTGAGTTCAACCTCATTAGTCAGCCATTCACCATTTCTAGCTTCTCTGTATCTCTAAATCGCCTATAATCTGTATTTTAAACCCCTGATTTTACCTTTACCATGGTCATAAAAGTGGAATCATACAGTATCTATCCTTTTGTGTCTGGCTTATTTCAGTCAGCATTATGTTCTCAAGGTTCATCCATCTTGTCAAGTGCTTCAGGATGTCATTTTATCTTAATACTGCATAATATTCCACTGTATGCATACACCACATTTTGTTAATCTACTCATCTGTTGATGGGCATTTGTATTGTTTATATCTTTCGGCAATTGGGAGTAATGCTGCTATAAACATCGATGTGCAAATGCCTGTTTGTGTCATTGCTGTCAGCTTTTCTGGGTATATAGCAAGTAATGCTATTGCTGGGTCATAGGGCAACTTGATATTTAGTTTCCTAAGGAACTGCCAAACTGTCTTCTATAGCAGCTGTATCATTATACATTCCCACCAGCAGTACCTAAGTGTCCCAATTTCTCCACATCCTCTCCAACATTTGTAGTTTCCTATTTGTTTACCAAAGCCATTTTACTCAACTTATTTTTATTCTATATATCAGTTGAAAATGAGAGCACACCTATTCAGCAACTCCTAGAACATTTCCTCCACCTGCTCCAGACATAAATATGGAGTGTTGATAAAGAGCCTGTATTTGGAGACATGTGAGATTCCTTCTTTCTGGGGTGTCTCACTCCCAATCTGTGAAACAGACACTTCACCTTTACCCTGGTTTTTATCATCCATTCTACCATTTGAGTTCCAGGGTAACTCCCAGTCCAATCATCTTAGCTTTTTCTCTCTTGTAACATGTAGCTTGCAACTTCATTGGAAATTTTGTGTCTGAGAAAAACAGCTTTACTTAATGTATAGGTTTTGAGAAATTATTGCATTAAAAGATGCCAATCTGACATTTAGGCATGTCATGTGGCTTAATTTAATACAGTGTGTGAGGTTTAGTAAGAGTTCTTAGTCTTGAGACATTACTAGTTAGCACAGCTTAAGCTTTGCTATAATGTTCTCTTTAGATTTGTTAGCATGAAGCTACCATATTGGTGAAATGACATTGTAGCTCTTTGTTTTGTTTTAGAGGTTGCAGTGATATTCTAGTAGTAACAGTTAAAGCATTTTAATAGGTAACAAAGAATGCCACTCATAATATCAACTAAAACACATATATGTAAATCATCCAAATAAACTTAAGAAATGCAAAAACCATTTATGAAAAATAAAAAAAATTATTGACAAATATGAAATTTGAATAAATAGAAAGAACATATTCTGTTTTGGACTACTATGTATCAGTTAGCTATTGCTGCATAAAAACTACCCTAAAAACATAGTGGCTTAAAATAACCAGAGCTCATGATTCAGTTCAATGACACTTGAGGAGGACTCAGCTGTATGATTGCTGCTTTGTCTGGATTTCCTCTTTTGTCTGCAATTAGTTGTGGGTTGGTTGGGTGGCTCTGTTCTGTGGTTGGCTGGGATACCTGGACTCTTGCATTTGCTTGCTCAGGCCCGTTCTTGTGAATTTCCTATTTAAAGGAGAATGGCCCCCCAAATCGAAGCTGCCTTGATATTCTTTAATTCCTCAAACAGCTTCTTTATATTTCATACATCTTTATAGCTTTTCTTGATCCACAGTTCAGTTTGATAACAGGTATTGTCATGTTCAGCAGAATCTTATTGTTTTCTAGTTTTTGTAATTGGTATTCTTCAGCAACTAAATTTCTAAGATTTCCAGACCTGCTTGGGCAATTGAACATTAATAAGCCCAAATATACCAAAGTAGCTACCACAAGAAAAATGTTAAGATATTTTTACTCTGCAGTTCATACTAAAAAAGATCCTTGGACTAAGATACTTCAATTCAGATTTCCTTGGCTTTTTTCTCCATTTGAGTAAAAGACATCTGTCATCCTAGTCCATAGCTTTACTACTAGGGAGGAATGAGGGAGCTTTTGGACATAGCTTATCCCATTTTTTGGAGGATAAAGAGAAAAAGGAATCAGATGTTTATTTTAAGAAAGTGTTTCTGAATTGAGGCTGTCACTTAACTCTGCTATTTTCTCTTATGTCTCCCAAGGACAAGAAGAATGAAAGAGAACATGGTCAAAATCACAGCACCTCCTATGCCAAGAACCAGTTATCATTTTTATCCCTTTGACTTAATGAAGGGGATGGGAAAGGACTCTACCAAGTGAGCTTCAACAGCAGAGAGCAGAGAAGGAGAGCTCATGAATTCATTACTGTCCTGAGTTCTGTCAGTTAGGGACTTCATTGATATAATTTTCTAGTGTATCCAAAATAATTATCACAAAAAAAGGAAAAATTTCTTCATGTTCTATTTTTAGGAAACAAACTTAAAATTTAGTTAATTGTATCAAATTTTTGGACTGTAAGGTTTTTTTTTTTAAGAAATCTACATTTTAAGCTTTCTTCAGTTTAAATAAAGATGTCTTCTTTGTTTTTAGAAAATATTCTCATGGTTTATAATTTTTATGTCTTCTTGTTAAATTGTTCCCTTTATCAATATGTAGCGACCTTCTTTGTCATGAAAATTTTTGACTTTAAGTCTATTTTGTCTAATATTAGCATAGCTAATCCTTGATCTCTCTTTTTACTATTTGCATGGCATACATTTTTCCCATTCTTTCATTATCTTTGAATTTATGCTGAGTCTTTTGTAAACAGCATATAGTTGGATCAGAATTTTAATCAATTCTACCAATCTTTTCCTTTTGATACAAGAATTTAATCCATTTACATTTAAAATAGCTACTGATAATGAAGAACTTTATTCTGTCCTTTTGCTATTTTGTCATCACATGTCATATCTTTTTTGCCCTTCAATTTTTCCATAATGCCTACTTTCATGTTTATTTAATTTTTTTGTATCATATCATTTTGAGTGCCTTCTCAGTTCCTTCTTAATGTATTTTTCAGATATTTTTGTTTACTGTATGACTTAAACTTAACATCATAAGTCTATAACAATCACATTTGATTTGTTACCATCTTCAGTATCATGCACGAACACAGTTGATATACCCTTTTCTCCCTATCTTTGTTGTTGCAATTGATATAAATTATATTTTTATACATCATATGTAAAAAACCAAAGATTTGTTATTAATTTTTATGCATTTGAATTTTAGAATATATAAGTGGTAAATAATGGCATTACATACCAAAATAGGTAATATTACAGAACTGATATTTGTAATTACCCATATGATTACCTTTCCCAGAGGTCTTTATTTCTTTGAGTTGCTTTGATCTATCATGTACTGTCAATTTCTTTCTGTCTGAAGACCTCCCTTGACATGGTTTGTAGGGCAGATCTACTGATGAAAATCTTACTCAGCTTTAGTTTATCTGGGAATATCTCTTGTCTCATTTTTGAAATAAGTCCTCACTCGATATTACATTCTTATTTGACAACTGTTTTCTTTAAATGTCTTGCCCCTCTGTTTTCTTCCCTCTGTGATTTCTAGTGAGAAATTGCACTTAATTTTCTTGGACTCCCTTGATCATAGCACATTGCTTTTCTATTGCATCTTTCAGGGCTCACTCCTTTTCTTTGCATTTGACAGTTGACTACTAAGGAACTGGACATGATTCTCATTGAGACTTCCTGTTTGTAAAAGGTTGTTAGTCTTCTTAACAGTGTATATTTATGTATTTCATTAAATTTAGGGTGTTTTCTGCTATTATTATTATTATTATTGATAACTCAAAAACACCAGAATTTTTTTAATAAAAATTACTCATAAAAATCCTAATAAATTTCAAAGAGCAAGATATTCCTTAGGATATTATTATTTTTGAAATACTCCTTTTGCTCATTTTTCTCTTTCTTCTCCTTCTGTCTCTCTCATAATACATATTTTGGTTTGGATGATGGTGTCTCACAGGTCTCTAAGGCTCTGTTCGGTATTTAAAATTCTTTTTCATTCTGTTCCTCAGCTTGAATCATTTCAATGGTCTTGTCTTTGAGTTTACTGAATATTTTTCTGTCTACTCCTATGTGATATTGAATCTCTCTAGGTAATTTTGTGGTTCAGTTGTTGTGATCTTCAACTCTAGTATTTCTGTTCATTCTTTTTTAAAATTTCTACCACTTTAGAGAGATTATATTATTGTTCATTCATCATTTTTCTTATATCTTTGAGTTCTTTCTGTGTTTTCCAATATTTCCTTCAGCATATTGAGGATCATTTTTTAAAGTTTTTGCCCAATATGTCTTAAGTCTCTTTTCATTGATGTTTTCTGCATTTTTATTTTGCTCCTTTTGATGGGCTATCATTTCCTGTTTCTTGTTTTTCTTGTAATCTTTTGTTGCATATTGTCCCTTTTATTATTTTAATGTGGTAATTCTGGGATTTTAGTCCCTGAGCTGTGTTTTTCTTAAGTTTGTAGGCGTCTAGTGTTATGAGAGATCTCTTCTTAAGTGCCAAGAGCCAACAAAAACAAACCTATGCAGAAAATACCTTTCACAGTCATTGCAGCTTTACCTTATATTTTCCTTCACAATTTAGTCCTTCTCTCCAGAAGACCAACCTGAAGGCAATGTGAAGAACAAGGTTCTTTCCATCTTTTCTGAGCCTGCATCTTTTCCTGGGATCATGCCAGCTTGTGCTCTTAGGAATTCCCGTTTATAGGAAATTGAATATCCTCTCTCTTCTCTCTGAAATAGACTTTTCCTCCTCTTGGGCACTCTATTTTGCATCTTAAAGCTAGGAATTCTTTGTCCAGTCCACTTTTTTCAGGGGGGAAGGGGATGTGCATGGTCCAGGAATCAAATCTGGGTTTCCCACATGGAAGATGAACATTCTACCCCTGAACTGTACCAGGCCACTTTGACCCCCTTATCTTGTACTCTGCTTTAGCTGTATGCAAGCTACTTCTTCCTATAATGTAAATTCTGGAAGGATGAGCCAGAGGCAAGTATCCTGATTCAGTCTTTCAGGTTGTCACCTGTAAAGATTAGGTTCATTTGTCAACTTCGTTGGGTGATGATCCCCAGTTGGCTGGTCAAGCAAACACTTGCTTGTTATTGTGAGGACATTTTGTGGACTTAAATCATCAACTAGTTGATTGCATCTTTGGCTGATTACATCTACAATCAACTAAGGGGAGTATCTTCCACAATGAGAAATGTTTAATCCAATCAGTTGAAGGCTTTTAAGGGAGAGGTGACAACTTAAGTGGTCAGAAGAGAGAACTTTCTTCTCTACTTCAAACAGCAAGCCTCTCCTGGGGAATTCATCAGTTACCTTCATTGAAGTTGCCAGTTTGTGGCCTGCCCTACAGAACTTGGACTTGAGCAACCCCACAGTTGCATGAGACACTTCAATAAATCTCATATTTACAGATATCTCCTATTGGTTCTGTTTCCCTAGAGAACCCTGACTAATAACAGCTTTGGTACCAAGAGTGGGATTCAAACCCATGCGGGCATTAGCCTATTGGGAGTGATTCTTGAGAAATAGAATCTTGAAAATGGGTTTTTGCAATTGATTTTCTACTATGATTAGACTCAATGGCACTGACTGTATTTACAATAATGAAGATGGCACTGACAGTCCATGGCATAAGTTGGCAATAGAGATATGCAAAATATTACCGTTTGATTCTGCTAATTATGCATTTATATGAGGCAAGGCTCTGGGTGACAGTACTTTTGATACCTTAACAGAGTTTTGTGTAGTTAAAAGTTATAATGATGTTAGCTAGTTGTTCCTAGATATGCTGGATACTGTTATAAAAGAAAGGGGTGAACTGAAGGCTTCAAATTTGCAGCTTAAGTACTGTATGAAATATGTAAAAGTTTCTATGTCTGCACTGAAAGAAAATATTATTTCCTGTGGCTGCAGACTTGAAATCTCTGAAAACTAGATCCAGAGTCTCTTGTGCATGTAGTAGATTTACAACATAAACTAAATTCTCATCCTTACTGGATGTCTGCTGTTAAAATTGAGGGCATTGAATGGAGAGGATTTGGATCCTGAAAATTGGAATGGGAATCTATGGGTTGTTAATGATGGTAGTGGGGACATTGACATTCTAGGTTCTCCTGACTCTTTGCTACATCTACCTCTAATGGCCTGCCCTGAGGAAACAGCCACCCTCATCTCCATCCTGCCTTGGGGAACTTCCAGCCAACCTCCACTTCAAGAGATTAACCTTCCAGTTAATCAATGACTGCTAAACCTGTAACCACTTCCCATGAGGAAACAGCCCACACTTCTATGTCTGGAAAGATTAATCCTATTTCATGAGATGAAACTGCAAAGGCATTTCTGAGATAATCAGCTTAAAAGACATTTCTAATTCTTTTCATGACCCACCCACACTATCCTTCTTTTTTTCCAGATCTATAACTAAAGTCCCAACAGGCCCTGAAAGGTGAGGTACAATGTATGACCCCCGAGGAGGTATGCTATATTAGCTAGGGCTCTCTATAGAAGCAGAATCAGTGGGAGATAGCCATAGATATGAAATTTATAAAACTGCCTCATATAACCATGGGAATGTAGAATCCAAGGTGTGTAAGGCAGGCCGCAAGCTGACAACTCTGGTGAAAGTCCTCAATGAACTCTAAGGAGAGGCTGGGTGGACAGTTGTGGGAATGGAAAAGTCCAAAGTCCATATGGCAGGCTGTGAAGCTGGCGGCTCCAATGAAGGGTCTGATTTAACTCCACAGGAGAGGCTCACTGGCTGAAGCAGGAAAAGAGACAGACTCTTTTGAATCCTCCTTAAAAGCCTTCCAGTGATTAGATTAAGCACCAGTCATTGCAGAATACTCTCCCCTTCGCTGATTATAAATGCAATCAGCTGTGGATGCAGCCAATGTGATCATGATTTAGCCCATGAAATGTCCTCATAGCAACAGACAGGCCAGTGCTTGCCTGATCAGACAATGGGGCACCACCACGTGGCCAAGTTGACACATGAACCTGACCATGACATATGCTATTCTCCAAAAGAACTGCATGAGTTTTCCAATTTATGTAGACAAAAATCAGGGGAATATGTGTGGGAATGGATATTAAAGGTATGGAATATTAGTAGAATAAATATAAAGCTGGATCAGGCTGAATTTATTGCTATGACCCACTAAGCAGAGGTTCTAGATTCAATATTGTAGCTTGAGGGGTTTGGAAGGGCATTAACAGTTTGTTTGGGTGGTTGACCAAAACATGGATCAAAAGGTAGCTGACATTTCCTGAAGTTGAAATGCCAGAACTGCCCTCATATAATAAAGATGAGGAGATCCAAAAGTTTAGAAGGATTGGAATGTTAGAGTGGATTAGTCATGGAAGACCTGCTCACATACTCCAGGAATGTCCAGAGGACACACTTTTCACCAGGACTGTGAGGAATAAATTTGTGAGACTAACTCCATCATCCCTGAAGTGTTCTATAGCCAGCTTTCTCTGTAGGTCAGATGTTATGGTGGAAACCATACACATAATGGGATGATTGGACCCTGTGTTGGCAGAAGCCACGTGGCAGTACTTAATCACCAAAGACTAGGAGGGTGTGGTTACTGCAATGGACAGTAGACTCAAAGCAACAGTCAAAATACTCTGACTTGCAGAGACTATGGTGTTGTCTAGTAGATCATGGAGTACCTAGAGGTAAAACAGATGGGCAGTTCACTAAAAAATTCTTCTTTGACTTGTAGAAGCAGAAGAGTTCTAGGTTGAATTACAAAAAACAGAGTCATGGCTCTTTAATCAATTCCCACTTGAAACAGTTTACAGACCCAACCCTTTTGTATGAGAGGAAGGCCAGGTCCCTTGGAGAAGGACCCTGTTACATTGCCAAAAATGTATACTGTTAATTTCCCTTCCAGCCTTCCCCAAAGAGGCCTATGACTTTTTACCAAGGTAACTGTGTATTGGGAAAAGGAAATACTCAGAGATATGAAGGATTAGTAGACACTAGCTTAGATGTGACTTTAATTCGAGGACACTCAAAATGTCAGTCTGGTCCGCCATTCAGAGTAAGGCCTTATGGAAGTCAGGTGATTGATGGAGTTTTAGCTCATGTCCATCTCACAGTGATTCTGTGGTCATTTGCTCCATTCTAGAATTCACAATTAGAATCAACATACTCAGCAATGGGCAAAAAAGGCACATCAATTCCCCGGCTCATGGAATATATGTTATTATGATAGGAAAGTCCAATTGGAAGCTACTGCCCCTACCTAGCAAAATAGTAAATCAGAAGCAATACTAGATGCCTGGAGGCATTTAAAATATTAGTACTACTCTTAAGGACTTGAAGGATACAGGGGTGATGATTCCCACCACATCTTCATTCAACTCTCCTATTTGGCCTGTGCAGTACAGATGGGTCTTGGAAGATGACAATGGATTATTGTAAACACAACTAGGTGGTGACTCCAATTTCCAGTGCTGTTCCAGATGTGGTATCATTGTTTGAGCAAAGCAACACATCCCCTGGTAGCTGATATGCAGCTATTGATCTGGCAAATGCTTTTTTTCTCAATAACTGTTAGTAAGGCCCACCAGAAACACTTTGCTCTTAGCTAACAAGGCCAGTAGTACACCTTCACTGTCTTACCACACGGGTATATCAACTCCCCAGCCCCATGTCATAATCTTGTCCACAAGGACCTTGAGTGTTTCTCCTTTCCACAAGACATCACACTGTTCCATTACATTGATGATATCATGCTGATTGAACCTAGTGAGCAGGAAGTAGTAACTACTTTAGACTTATTGGTAAGGCATTTGCATGTCAGGAAATGGAAGATAAAGCCAACAAAAATACAGGGTCCTTCCACATCAGTGAAATTTCTAGGTGCCCAGTGGTGTAAGGTATGTGAAGATATTCCTTCTGAGGTTAAGGCTAAACTGTTTTACTAGGCCCCTCCTTTGATCAAAAAAAAAAAGAGGCACAATACCTAGTTGGTTTCTTTGGATTTTGGAGACTACATATTCCTCATTTTGGTGTGCTACTCTGGCCCATTTACCAAGGGCCAGAAAAACTACTAGTTTTGGGTGAAACAAGAGGAGAACCTGTGACAGATTCAGACTGCTGTGCAAGCTGCTCTGCCACTTGGACCATATGATCCACTGGATCCAATGGTGCTGAAAGTATCAGTGGCAAATAGAGATGCTGTCTGGAGATTTCGGCAGGTCCCTATAGGGGAATCACAAGGCAGGCCCTTAGGATTTTGGACTAAAACCTTTCCAATCTCTGCAGATAACTACTCTCCTCTTGAGAAACAGCTCTTGGCCTCCTACTGGGTCTTAGTAGAGACTGATCACTTAACCGTGTGCCACCATGTTACCATGAGACCTGAGTTGCCTATCATGAGCTGGGTGTTGTCTCACTCACTAAAGTCATAAAGTTGGTTGTACACAGCAGCACTCCATCGTGAAGTGGAAATGGTATATACCCAATATGCCATCAGAAGA
This sequence comes from Myrmecophaga tridactyla, assembly GCA_004026745.1. Taxonomy (NCBI): domain Eukaryota; kingdom Metazoa; phylum Chordata; class Mammalia; order Pilosa; family Myrmecophagidae; genus Myrmecophaga; species Myrmecophaga tridactyla. Next base: position 28,682 of record PVIY010009221.1, on the reverse strand, counting down.
GACCAATACTTAGTCCCTGATATGACACCATTACCTGGGGCAATCAGCCTGCTATCTGGCAGCAGGTTGATTACATTGGACCACTTCCATCATGGAAGGGGCAGTGATTTGTTCTAACTGGAATTGACACATATTTCAGGCATAGGTTTGCCTTCCCTGCAAGCAATGCTTTTGCCAAAACTACTATCTGTGGTTTTAGCTGAATGCCTTATCCACCATCATGGCATTCCAAATAGCATTGCTTCTGATCGATGAACCCACTACATTGCAATTCAAGTGCAGGGATGGGAACATGCTAATGGAATTCTTTGGTCTTATGTTCCTTAGCATTCCTGAAGTAGCTGGATTGATAGAACAGTAGAATGGCCTTTTGAAGATTCAGTTATGGTGTCAACTAGATGGCTATACCTTGAAGAGCTAGGGCTATGTTGTCCAGGAGGCTGTGCATGCTCTGAATTAATGCCACTATATGGAGCTATTTCTCCCATAGCCAGGATTCATGGGTTCAGAAGTCAAGCGGTGGAAATGGGAGTGGCACCACTCACTAGAAAAATTTTTGCTTCCTATCCCTGCAGGTTTCATTTCTTCAGGTCTACAAGTCTTAGTTCCAAAAGAAGGAGTGTTCTCACCAGAAGACACTACAATGATTTCATTTAAGTGGAAGTTAAGACTGCCACTTGGCCACTTTGGGCTTCTCATGCCTCTGAATCAACAAGCAAGGAAGGGAATTACTGTACTGGATGGGGTGGTTGATCTTCATTATCAAGGGGAAATAGGATTGCAACTACACAATGGAGGTAAAGAGTTTTCCTTAGGAGATCCCCTGAGGCATCTCTTAGTATTACCATGCCCTGTGATTAAAGCCAAGGGAAAACTGCAACAACCCAAATCCAGCAGGGCTACCAATGGCCCAGAAACTTCAGGAATGAAGGTTTGGGTCACGCCAGCAGGCAAAGAACCATGGCAAGCTGAAGTTTTATCTTGCTGAAGATAAAATGTATATGGAATGGGTAGTAAAAGAAGGTAGTAACAAATATGAACTATAACCATGTAGCCAATTACAGAAATGAGGACTGTAAGAGTATGTATGTTTTTATTGTTTTGTTATGAATATGTTTGTATCTGTATATAAAGCAAATATCTTTGGTTTATTCTCTATCTTATCCCCTTATCATATGATATAAGTTTTATTGTGCACGTCATAGTATTTAAGATATAGGATATCAAATTTGAGTGAATATTACCCAAGGACTTGCACCCTATTCTGGAGAGATTTAGCACATTTCCATTTGTGTGCAGGACATTTAAGTATTGTTAGGTAGAAATACGTCTGTTATTGTTTTCTATTTAGAGATTAAGTATGATTTAAGGTGATGTGAAGGGCTGCCCAGTTGACAAAAGGTGTACTGTGAGGGTTAGATTCATGTTTCAACTTGGCCAGGTGATGGTGCCCAGTTGTCTGGTCAAGCAAGCACTGGCTTAATCATTACTATGAGGACATTTTTGGACTTAAATAATCAGTCAGTTGGTTGCATCTGTGGCTGATCACATTTATGGCCAACTAAGGGATGTTTTCCACAATGGAAGATGTTTAATCCAATACTTGAAGGCTTTCAAGGGAGAGGTGACAACTTCAGCAGTCAGAAGAGAGAACTTTCATCTCTACTTCAAACAGTTAGCCTCTCCTGGGGAATTCATTGAAGGCCTTCATCCATGTTGCCAGCTCATGGTCTGCCCTATGGAATTTGTACTTGAGCATCCCTGCAGTTGCATAAGACACTTCTATAAATCTCATATTCATAGGCATCTCCTGTTGGTTCTGTTTCACTAGAGAAGCATGATTAATACATCCTCTAACAGATTGGCAGTGACATGCAGAGTCCATAGTATGCACATAGGGGTTACTCTGCTCCCTCTAGACTAGGACCAGGAACCCACAATGAGAGTGCAGAATGGCTGTACATGGCACCATGCCAGGTCACATGGTAGAAGGGCCAGTGAGGATCCCACAAGTTTCTCCTACCATTTTTAAAGCTCTACTTTCTTGATACAGCACTTACCCATTTACCACAACCATTTAACTGATTTCAAGAGTTTTAAAGAAGATCACTTTTCCTCTTTTTGCTAGTTGTTTAAAGACTCCATGGGTAATGGTACCCAGGATCATCTCACACTGCTACCGCCATTTCTCCTATCTAATCATTTATGCTTATTCTCATGGACAAATACTAGGGGATGTGTGGATCTAGAGAATCTGAAAGTGAGTCCTCAATGGAGGTGGAATCCTATAGATAAGGTGTTCTGGGGAGGAGAAGGGGATAGAGATAGGTTGAGAAAGGAAATCAACAGTGTTTAATTATGTGGTAGAATCTGAGTAGAGCAGATACTGGGAACACAAGGGAAGATAAACAGATAACTAGGAATGCTGGGGTATGCTAATGTATTGGGGTATGGCATGGAGGCTCCAAATTAAATACGCCTTAGTGGCTTCATTTTGGAAACAAGATTCTGGCAGATTAGAAGTCAGTTGCATGTATTATCCAGAGTTATGGGAGAGTTTAATTTTAATTTTTTATTTTTAACATTACCAGTTGTATTGGTTTGCTAATACATCAGAATGCAATATATCAGAAATGGAATGGCTTTTATTTTTAAAAAATTTTTATTACAAAAAATAACATATATACAAAAAGCAACATATTTCAAAGCATATCACAACAATTAGCTTTAGAGGAGATTCCAGTGTTTGGTGTGGGTTACATTCCACAATTTTAGGTTTTTCCTTCTAGCTGCTCCAAGATACTGGAGACTAAAGAAATGCCAACATAATGATCCAGCAGTCATACTTATTTGTTAAATCCTATCTTCTCTTGGAATGGCTTTTAAAAAGGGAATTTATTAAGTTACAAGTTTATAGTCCTAAGGCCATAAAAATGTCCAAACTTTGTCAACCAGGGAAAGATACTTCGACTTAAGAAAGGACAATAGATCCAAACACCTCTGTCAGCTGGGAAGGTATATGGCTGGCATATGCTGGGCTCTTTCATGTCTAGTTTCAAACAGCTTCCCCCAGGGGATTTTCTTTATGTATCTCCAAATGTCTGGGTCTTGTGTTGGCTCTGAGATTTCTCCAAAATATTTCCCCTTCTAAAGGACTCCAATAAATTAATCAAGGCTCAGTTTGAATGGGCAGGGTCAATCTCCATGTAATCAAAAGGCCACACTCACAACTGGGTGTACCACCTCTCCACAGAAACAATCCAAAGTTTTCCCCCCATGCAATAGGTCTGGCCCCACAAGATTGGATAAGGATTAAAACATGACTTTTCTGGGTACATAACAGTTTCAAACTGGCACACCATACTGTATTACTTCATATAACTTTCCACTATAACCCTCCCACACATATTTTCATGTTATGCAGCTATGGCTATAGAGGCACAAAAAAGCCAAGTAAATTGTAGAGGTCCTTATGCTAGTGAGAGAGAACTCCAGGATTTGAAACCATGATCTTACTCCAGAGTTTGAACATTTAATGGACAACCTTGTGTGTGCTGTGACTGAAGACACGTCAGAAAAAATGAAGATACAAGCCATTCCTGGTCTAGAGGATTTTGTCTAGAGAATATATCAATTAATAAAGAATAAGGCCTAGATATCAACTGGCAAATGCTCAATCAGTGTAGATATTGGTGGATATTCTTAATAACATCATAAGCATAAACTTCTTCATTGCCATTATCATCATCATACTTGTTAAGTGTTAGTGTCCCAAGACCAGAAGAATATTAAACTGGCTTATTTTGTACTAGATGGTTCAGGGATCAAAGTTTCAGCACACCTGGGCCCACCCATGTTGGGTGATATGCAAATATAGATGAGATCCTGCCTTCTTCACAAGGCTGTTCAAAGATAGATATGCATTTGTGAGTATAAAGTACTCACATATGGGGTGCACGGGTGGTTCAGTGGTAGAATGCTCGCTTACCATGTGGGAGACCTGGGTTTAATTCTCGGACCATGCCCCCCCCCAAAAAAAACGTACTTGCATATGGAGCACTATGAGCCATAACTGTTAATGTTTACATATGGTACTATAAAGGCAGGTTTCAGCCAATATGTAGGCATAAGGGCAAGAGTTCAGGGTTCTGTTACTACATGAGTCATCTACCCTCTTCATATTCCTCAGCACTTAATCTTATGACTATCTTCCATGGACACCAGGAATCTGCATTTGTGAGAAGTGAAACAGGCATTCTGATGTGGGGTAGAATCTTGGCCTTTGTGAAAATGTGGTTGACAAGCTAAAGATCAATTCTTTTTTTAAAAAATATTTTTATTGAGAAATCTTCACAATACATTCCAAACATGGTGGACAATCAATAGCTCACAATAGCATCACATAGCTGTGTATTCATCACCATGTAAAAATCAGTTCTTAATACAGTTTTGTTCTCTATCAACATAGCCAAGATGCTCACTTCCTCCATGGAACTGAAGGTACCAGCTAAACATGCACACCATTTATGTGCCACAAACCAGTCTGTTTTCTGTCTTCTCTATACATTCTGATTTAACTGGTACCTCCACCCTAGTCTCAATCTTACCTTACTGGTATTTTCCTCATCCTTCAGGAATCTACTTGCATATTATAATTTTCTTTCAACCCAATAGTTGGTCCCTGTTTGTGCTCCCTCAAATCTAGCCATCTCCATGAAGCCATGCACTATTCTTCACTGTGATTCCTAGCTTGAATTTCTCCTCTCCTGGTCTATGTGAGCCGAAGAGAGTAAGGATAGCATCTTCAGGATCACTCTTGTACTTGAGTGCCCAAAAAGTGAATGTATGCAAGCCACATGAAGAAACTCAATGAATGTATTAAATAATAAATAATATCTAGAAAAAATCATTCTCTAATTTAGGCATATCAGCATTGAGACAAATTTTCCAAAACTTGGCATTTGTGGTAAATATTTCTGCTTATGCTTCTACTTGGTAAAGGGATGGTGTGTCTGTGTGAAACTTTTATGTACCTCAAAAAAAGCCATGTTTTAATCCTGATCCAATCATGTGGGGGCAGCTGTTTCTTTTAATCCTGATTCAGCATTGTAAGGTGGAAATTTTTTATTAGATTATCTCCATGGAGATGTGGCACGCCCAATTGTGGGTGTGGTCTGTTGGTTAGATGGAGATGTGACTCTGCCCATTCAGGGTCGATCTTGATTAGTTTAGTAGAGTCCTTTAAAAGGGGAAACATTTTTGAAGAAACCTCAGATGCAGTCACTTGGAGGGCAGTTACTTCAGAGCTGACAGATGTGGATGTTTAGAGATGTATGGAGTACTGACAGAGAGAACAGATGCATAGACACAGGCAGAGCCCAGAAGACATTGCCATGTGCCTTCCCATGAGATGCTAAGCAAGTCAGAACCCAGAGCTGTGTCCTGGAGGAGCCAAGTGAAGGCCCACAGATGCTTAGAGAGGAAACCACTGTCATCAGAAGCTAGAAGCAATGGAACCAGGAATAAGGACCAACAGATGCCAGCCATGTGCCTTCCCAGATAACTTTTCCTCAAGCCAAGGTATCTTTCTCTTGATGCCTTAATTAGAACATATTTATAGCCTTAGAACTGTAAATTTGTAACTTACTGAATTCCCCTTTTAAAAGCTGTTCCATTTCTGGTATATTGCTATCTGGCAGCATCAGCAAACTAATACAGATGGGAAACATTCAAACCTTCTACCTGAAATGAAAATGGACAGAAAATTGAGTGACTAAGCTTCTGGGTTGAACCCTCAATACTTCTAATATCTAAGGCTTCCAAGTGTAGTATCAGGATTTGAGGACTTCACCTCCATGCTAAAACATCACTCTGCACTGACAGTCCTTCTTCTTATGGGATTTTTCTCAAATCATGACTAGAGTTACAAATCGATGTAACTCTGCTGATGTAACAACTGCTGCAGAAAATACTTGAGGTATTTCTGTATATTTGGGGTCCATAGAGTTGTCCTAGGGCCAGTGTTCAATTAAGAGATACTGAGAAAATGGTTGGGAGATAGATTGAAGTTTATTACTCAAGCATAGAAGGTGAATTATCTGTCCTTTTGAGATTCTCCACTGTGGTTGACATGCCATTGGCCATATGATTGAGAAAGTGTGCCTGGTCAACTGAAGAGGGAATCCTAGGGAAATGAGAGAAATTTTCTTCCTGAAAGCTTAACCCTAGGAATTCTTGGACACTGATTTTAGGCACAGAATATTTCATATAAAGATGAAGTTAGTAATGCTAACCTTTCTTCCAGAAACTATTTTCTATGGACAAGTAAACATAAATGCTTGAACAATTTTAGGGAACTCAAGAAGGCAATATTTAATTGTGCTTTAGTAAAATTGTTTTAAAAGCTTAAATCTACATACTGAAAACCATTTGTTCTAGTTTGTTAGCTGGTGGAATGTAATGTACCAGAAACCGTGAGTGGGCCACAGTGGCTCAGCAGGCAGAGTTCTCACTGTTGTGGGGTGCACCAAAAGAGAGACCACATAATTCAAAACTGCAAGCCAATTTGGAATCTTTATTAGCCAGCCGGTGACTGTCTCAGAAACTTCCAAGAAGGAAGATTCAGAGAGCAGCCCTCAGAGGTTTTCAAGGTGTGCTTGCAAAGGCTAAAATCATGTTGTGGTTTTGCAGTTGCTAGCAAGCAAGTGTATTATAGAAGTAGAAAAATGCCATTAGCTATTGCCAAAACACATACTGTTCTCTCAGTTTCCTAACATTGGTTATTGTTTAACTCTTGGGGACATCCCGCCCCAATGTTATGGGGACTTTCCCTGCTTGGGCAGATTGATTGCTCCTGGCCCTCCACATTCCCCACTAGTTTTATGAGAGAATCAAATCATTGTTTCTTTACTTTGATTATAAATTTGCTGATATTGGGTTCCAAGGACTAATAATTTAACAGTTTGTATTTTTCTTTGCACATATGAGGTTAGACAGTTGATTATACAGGGTCCAAACATTAAGCTTAATAATATGAGAATTAGGGGCCCTGCTATGGCAGACAAGAGTGTGGTCAGCCATGGGGACCAGGAAAATAAGTTTTCATATCACTGGCAGGGGTCCTGTCCACTGGGCCTTCAAGGTGGCTGGCTGAAGCTTCTTTATCCAGACTAGGTCTCTGGGCTGCACCTGAAATAGATCTTTTCTAGGGGCAGGATTTGTTGGTCCTGGATGGGCTGCCTTCACCAGTTCCTGAGTTTGCTGGGTAGCAGATTGCAGAGCCTGTAATGATTTTAGAAGAGAATGGTTATTCAATTTAGCTATTTTTTCTTCTCCCAATTTAGGGATTCATGGGGGTGGTTGCCTGAACATGATTTCATATGGGGTAATTTCCTTAACATAGGGAGCACATTTAGTTTTTAGGAGGGCAAATGGAAGGAGACTCACCTAGTTTTCGCCAGTCTCAAGCTTTAGTTTATTTAAAGTTTCCTTTATTGTTTTATTCATTCTTTTAATTTGCCCTGAATTCTGTGGCCTATAAATGCAATGTAATTTTCATTTGATATTTAATATTTTTGCTAACAATTGTGTAATTTGGGTGATGAATGCTGGCCCATTGTCGGGCCCCATTGCAGTTGGGAGGCTAAATCGGGGAACAATTTCAGAAACTAGTTTTTTTTATTATTATTTGTGCTGTCTCGGTTCTGGTAGAAAATGCCTCAGTCCATCCGGAGAAGGTGTCGATGAAGACTAATAGGTATTTGTATCCATATGGACCAGGTAATATTTCCATGAAGTCTATTTCCCACTGTTCCCTTTGGGCTTGTCCCCTCAGCCTAGTTCCTTGGGGCATTTCTTTCCCTTGGTCGGAATTTACCTGGGCATAGATGTGGCATCTTGATGATACCTGCTGGGCTTGTTGCTGCAATAGGGGAATATAGTAATCTCTCTGTAAGAGTTCAGTTAGTTTCATACTGCTCAGGTGTGTACTTTGGTGAACTTGGGTAACCAAATTTTTCCCCAGGTGCTCTGGCACTAGGATTCTCCTAGGGAGAATTTTTTAACCATCCGGATCTGTTTGAGTGCCCAGAGTTTTTCCCAGTCTAATTTCTTCCCCGGTATATTTTGGAGGGCTCAGCAGCACTTGCCCCAGTAAAACAGGAACTATCTGAAACATCCCCACTGGTTTTTGGGCAATGTCTTTTGCTGTTTTATCAGCCAGGGCATTTTCTTTGGTGATTTGAGTTTTGGCAGTCTATTGTCCTTTGCAATGTATACCAGCTGCCCTTTTTGGCAACCAGATAGCCTCTAGCAAGGTGAGTATTTTTTGTATATTTTTTATTTCCATTCCTCCCAATGTTAAAAGTCCCCGCTCCTGATATAGTGCCCCATGGACATGCGCAGTTGCAAAGGCATATTTGCTGTCCTTACAGATGTTGACAACCTTCCCTTTTTCCCAACTTAGAGCCTGGGACAGAGCTATTAGTTTGGCCTTTTTGGCTGAGACCCAATAGCCCAACTGGGCTAGTTTCTGTAATAAATTTTCAGTTGCCTTTTTGCAGTTTGACAGGTTATTAGCTGCCAGTAAGAGGTCATCCACATATTGAAGGAGGGTTATCTCTGGATGCTCTTGTCAAAAACGAGCCAGATCCTGGCTTAAGTCCTCATCAAACTGGGTGGGAGAATTTTTGAAACCCTGTAGCAACTGAGTCCAGGTTAGCTGTCCAGAGAACCCCCGCTCTGAGTCAGTCCATTCAAAAATAAAGATGGGCCAGGGGAAGCAAAAAGAAGGCATCCTTTAAGGCCAGAACAGTGTAGACCTGCTGGCTGGGAGGTAAGAGGCTCAAGAGCATATATGGGTTAGGCACAGTGAGGTGAATGGTTTTAATTCTTTTGTTTACTTCTCGGAGATCTTGCACTGGCTGGAAATCATCAGTCCCGGGTTTTTGGACCGGGAGAAGGGGGTCGTTCTAGGCCGAATGGCAGGGGACTAGAATACCTGCCTCCAGGAGTCTTTTGATATGGGCTGCAATGGCTTTTTTAGCCTTTAAGCTTATTGGGTATTGTCAGACTTTGATTGGGGTGGTGGTGCTAGTCAGCTGGACAACAATGGGGGCCCGGTGGGCCGCTAATCCTGGTAGGTTAGTTTCTGCCCATATGCCTGGTATTTTTTCTTTAAATTCCTGCAAATACGGGCCTGGGTCAGCAGCGCCACTTCTGCAGTAAGTAAATACTCTTCTGATAAGGGGCAAGTGAGGAGGATTGCCGAGAGGTTTGTATTGAAGGAGAGCTTGGCCAAATCGTTTTTGAAAGAGATGGTGGCTTGTAATTTCTGGAAAAGGTCTCTCCCCAAAAGGGGGTATGGACACTCTGGCATTGTAAGAAATGAGTGGGTGATAGTTCCTTCCCCAAGGTTAGTGATCCTAGTCTTAGTCCATGGGTAGGACTTTGTCTTTCCCATTGCTCCCTGTATGGGGATTTTTTTCCTTAGATATAGGCCCTTCTGCTTGCTGGAGGATGGAGAAGGTTGCCCCAATATCCACAAGAAATTTTATAGGTTTGCCCCCGATTTCTAAGGTGATCTTGGGCTCCCGGGGGCTCAACGGAATGGAGACCTGGTCCCGTCAATTCACCTTTTCAACTAGAATAGGGGCCAGTTTCAGTTCTTTAAGTCCTCTTTTAGGGCATTCATTTTTCCGATGTCCATTTTCTTTGCAGTAGGTGCATTGGTTTTCACCTAGGCCCAACCTTTTTCCTTGGTTTCCCTTTCTTTTCTCAACGGTTTTCCATTTACCTTTTTGTTTTTCCTGTTCAGCCATTGTGGATACTAAAATTTTGGCTATATTTGGACTGCATGGTACCGGGGTCATCTCTGTTCGATCCCTGGTGCCTCCTGCCCATATGCAGAATTTAAAACAAAACAAAACAAAACAAAAAGTCTTTTGGGCAATCTCTATCAGTTCAGACAGCCCCTGTCAATGCCTGTCAATCCTTCTAATTTCTGTAATTTTTTTTATATCTGGGGTTGACTGGGTGACAAATGCTATATTTATGGCTCAGGGAGAGTGGCCGAAGATTCATCCAGCTTTTGTATGGTTTCGCTTATCCGAGACAAGGTAGTCGGTTTCTTGGCCACCACTCATATTCCCCGGAGCAGAGTCTGGAGATACCGATTGAGAGCCTCCTTTCCTTTATCAGTGTTGAGGTCCCATCTGGGATGGGTGGAGGGGAACACAGCCTCTAATCAGGTTGATTCAGTAGTAGGTTGTCCATCAGGTCCAAAAATTAACTTCCTCGCCTCTCTCCTGACTTGGTCTCATTCCTCAGAGGTGAAGAGGGCCTGGAGGGGCTGTTGGCAGTCATCCCAGGTGGGCTGGTGGGTAAAAAAGGCAGTCTCCAAGAGGAAGATAAGCCCTTGGGGCTTTTTAGAGAAGAGGGATTCTGGTTTTTCCAATTATATACATCGCTAGAGGAAAAGAGGACACAGACCATGAAAGGTGGGAGGTCATCTCCTGGGGCAGGGCCAACCTGCCTCAAGGGTAAAATTGGAGCTCCAGAAGAATCTGGTGATTGTGAACCATAAGAAGGGTGGTAAACAGAGCCACTCCCCCAGGGGCATTCTCCTTCATCTCCAATGGTCGCTCGCTGGTGGTCTCTGCAGTTCCTATGTCTCTGCTTTTCTCATCATTCTCCTGACTCTGCTCTGTTGCTCTCCTGTCATTCTCAAGCTTTCTTTAAAATACATTCTTTTTTTAAAGGATTCCAGTAAAGTAATCAAGACCCACCTGGAAAGGGTGGAGCCACATCTTCCTTTGTTCAAAAGTTAAGACCCAAAATTGGGTGAGGCACATCTCTGTGGGGATAACCTAATTAAATTTCCAATCTATAGTACTGAATAGGGATTAGGAGAAATGGTTGCTCCCACAAAACTGATTAGGATTAAAACACAGCTTTCCTACAGTTTATAAATCCTTTCAAGCCGGCACACCATTTTATTGATTTGTCAGTTTATAAACATATTGAATGATGTGAAGCTATCATAACATCTAATTACATTTCTTTTGGGGCTATTATTTCTATGAAAAGCAATTTCCATTGCCATATTATGTAGGTAAAAGGTTTTTTTGTTTGTCTTAATTGTTTTATTAGAGAAGTTGTAGGTTTACAATGAAATCATGCAGAAAATATAGTCTCCTACATACTCCCTAAACACAGTTTCCCATATTATTAATAGTTTACATTACTGTGGTACTTTTATAACAATTGATTAAATAATATCATTATAATTATATTATTAACTGTGGTCCATGGTTCACATTAGGGTTCTCTTTGTTGTACAGCCTATGTTTAAAAAAATTTTTTTAGTCTAGTAACATGTACAACCTAAAACTTCCCCTTTAACCACATTCGAATATCTAATTTAGTGCTATTAATTAAATGCATAATGTTGTGCTATCATCACCACCATTCATTACCAAAACTTCCCCATCACCTGAAACAGAAACTCTTTACCATTTAAGCATTGAACTCCTCATTCCCTAACCCCACTCCAGACCCTGGTAACCTCTATTCTAGTTTCCAACTCTATGAATTTATTCATTCTAATTATTTCAGATTAGTGTGATCATAGAATATTTGTCCTTTTGTGACTGGCTTATTTCACTCACCACAATGTCTCCACAGTTCATCCATGTTGCTGCATTTATCAAAACTTCATTCTTTTTAATGCATGAATAACATTCCATTGTATGGATATATCACATTTTGTTTATCCACTCATCAGTTGATGGATACTTAGGTTGCTTTCACCTTTTGGCAATAGTGAATAATGGTGATATGAACATCAGTGTGCAAATATCTGCTTGTGTCACTGTTTTAATTCTTTGGGGTATTACCTATAAGCTGGTATATAATTCTATACTTAATTTTCTGAGGAACCACCGAATTGTCTTCCACAGCAGCTGCACATTTACATTCTCAACAACAACGAACAAAATTTCCTGTTTATCTACATCCTCTCCAATGCTTGCTATTTTCCATCGTTTCAATGGTAGCCATCCTAATAGGTGTGATGCCTGTTTGTCTTTATCTTACCCTCACAATTGCTTGAAAGTACAGAAGTTTGGCTAGGTTGAAAATCCTTTTCCTCCTGAATTTGGAGGTTACTGTGTCATCTGCTAATCCTAAGCAGTCTTGTGCTTTTCTGGATTCTGACTATTTTCCTGTTATCTCTTTTCTTTCCTGGAAACTTTTAGTATCTCCCCTTTGCTCCAGTGCTTTGGAAATTCTTAACAATGTGTCTCAGTGTAGACCTCTTTCATCCTTGGTTTTGGGTCCTCTATGGGCCCTTTCAGTTCAGAAACTCACATTCCTAAGTTTTTGAAAAATTTATTGAATTATTTCTTTGTGGATTTTTCTCCTCTCCTTATTTTCTGGAAATCTTATGATCAGATGTTGGGTTTATTTTTTGTGAGGGGCAATAATGTAGTAGTTAAAGACACAAAGGGCACAATCTCTAGAGCCATTTGGCTTGTGCACCTCCTTTATGTGCTGTGTGACATATTTCTGCTTCCACTTCCTCATAGGTAAAAATGGAGATAGTAACAGCACCCTCTCCACTGAGCTGTGGTAAAAGTCACAGGAGTTAATGTGCATGAGTTAATGAGAACAATGTCTGACAGGTACTCTGAGTGCTACACTTGTACATCTATGCCAAATGTCATAGGAGAAGCTGTGTCCAGAGGTGGTGCTTGTAGCTGCCTTTGGTGGTGATGGAGAGTCCCAGCCCAACCACCTGTTCCTCACTTCCAGTAGCACAGAGGACATCAGTATGCCAGAATGGTTCTAATCATGGGGAAGTCAGTACTATAACATTTCCTGTTTTTTACCTTTCTCATTTTCTTGTTGTTTTACACACCTTGAAGGATTTCACCTTCACCTTTCAATGCTTCTATTGAATTGTTCATCTTCCTCTCATATTTTTAACTTGTAAGAGCTCCTACTTGTTTGCTGAATGTTCCCTTATAGCCTCCTGTTCTTGTTCTTTTTGGATTCAACATCTTCACTAATATTTTTATGGATACTGATTTTAGTTTTTTCCCTCTGCTTCCTTATCATCTCTGTTCCTTCTGAGTCCCTCTTCCATTGTTTTTTTCCTTCTTCTCTGGTTTCTGGGGACTCTGGGAATCTCAGTTACATGACCAGTGAAATGCTCCTAGTATGGGGGACTGCTGAACTGTGAGTAGGGATCTGTCTGGGCCATTCTGCTAGGAGACCTCTAACTGTTTTTTTTTTCCAGCTGGGTGCTGCTGCAGAGAGGAGACCTCCTCTCCAAGGAGCCTCAGAACAGGGCTTGCCCTGGTCAACTGGGCTTCTGAGCTCTTCTCCTGGAGCTCTCTTTACAGTCACTGCTGGGTAGGGGGCCATTCCTTCCAGAGACATGGGTAGGGAGAGAAGTCTGAAGGCTCTTCTTTTCCAGTTGCATTCTCCTGCAGGATGCCTCAGGCCCTGGCCTCCATGCCCCAGTCTCCTAAAGCAGCAACCACTGTCCATCTAGCTCCAGCTCTGCAAGATTCCCATCTCTTCTGCCCTCATGGGTTTTGGCCTTCATAAAAGCCCTTTCTTGTCATATTAGAAGGGTCTCAGGAGGACAAGGAGGTAAATCTACCCTATTTAACAAGAAATTTCTTTTCCGTTCCCATACCCTCCCTTTCTTCCTCACCACCATATATACTACCGGCCCAAAACTTGCCTTTTAAGCAGTAACTTTTTGTTGCTGTTCTGCATTAATACTACTTTAGTTCAATAAACTTCTTCTGTACTTTGATTTTCAGGGTCTGTTTCTAGCAAACAAAAAAACCTGCAACCCAATTGATGGTGTGTGAAACCAATCCATCTTGAAGGGTATCAACCAAAGTCCCCTTTGTCCCTCAAATGCTTTTAAAAAGTTCAGCCTGGTGATCTGTGGTTTTGAAATTTTCTTGTTAAATGCTAAACTTTGCCAGGGATGAAAAAAGACTTGCCCAACTGGGGAAGTCACTTTGTTGAGGCTTACTGGGCCAATAATCCCAGGTGCTTGAATGTACAGAGTTGGTTTCTCCTGGGTCAGAAAATTGAGTTCCAAGTTTGGGACTGGGTTCACCACATGGCAATTACCCAGAGCAGCTTGTCCAAAACTACAGATTTTTGTAGTTTTGTTATGAGTTATATTTCATTAATTTTGCAGCTTGGACAAGAAAAATGTTTCTGCAGGAGTGGGGCTATCTAGTCAAGATACTTAAACTTCTTGGGGTCAGCATGACTTGTTTCTTTCTGCAGGAGCAGAGAGAGGTCTTAGTGCTGTGAAGGATTATCGGTATGTCAACCTGACTCAGTTTTTCTGTTTCTTCATAGTAGTTCCTTGGATCAAAAGGAAGTTCAAGCATATCAAGTTGATCAGTGACGGAATTAACCAAACATTCCAGTTTCCCAAGTTCTACCTACTATGTAGCATCGAATCTACAATGCCGTCAGTTTTAAGTTGCACTATTATTTCCTGAGTCACTAGGAAAGAGAAGATGCTGCCAATTCGACAAGAATACCCATTCTTTTTCAGACACATCCTGACTTTTCATAGATGCTAAAATGCAAAGAACATGCATCTTAAAATTGGTTAAAATATGGCGGTTCTTTCGTCACTTTTCTCAATGACAGTTTAGAGAGATGTGCTTCAGCGCCTAAGAAGGATCCTCCAGCACTGGAAGGGGTCCGTCATTCCTCTCCTGGCCTTACTGAAGCTGACAGTGGAATACAGAAGAAGCCAAAAACTCCTCTTCCCCGACGTCGCGGGAACAAATGCCTATTATCGCGAGAGTTCCGTACTTCTGGCGTTTCCGCAGGCGCCAAGATCGCGCGATACCGCAAAGGTAACAGCAGCCTGGTGGCTGCGACCGACACCGCAGTGATCCTGTATCTCTGGTAAGTGAGTTTGTCCTTACCGCAGAGCCGCCTCTCAGCTTGCATGAGCGGTTCGATACCCGCCCTGGGCGCGGAGGGCTCCCCGAAGGCGCGGCTGCAGTCATCCGACCACCGTGAGCCTGTGCGGCTCTTCGTCATGGGGGATGGGTGCGTGGAGGCGGGGGGGAGTACGCTGACAGCAGCCGCCCCTAGTACCAGATAAAAGTTTTAAATTATGTTATTTTATTTTCAGTCAGTGAAAACCAAAACTTGTAGAGATGTTGCTGTTCAAATAATAATGCGTTAGCATGTCAAGAAAATGCTATGTATTAAGAAACCTGTGAGCATTCTCACATATTCTAGGTGATGGAAGGTACTTGTATTAGTCTCTTGGATTGCTAGTTCAGTTCTTCCTTATGACTCGTATCAATTTGCATACATTTTTTTTAGTTTGATAAAAGTTTCCCAAAAGGGAATTAACCTTTATTTTAAAGCGTGGGAGCGTTATTAAGGTATAATAAATCTTACTTGAAACCTTAATGTACACCAGCCAAAATTTTAGGTACTTTGAAAGTGGTAACTCATTATTTCCTCACAAAATATTACGTAGGAGGTAGTCATAATTTGTTCACATGAATAAATGAGAAATCTTAGGCAAAGAGAGGGTAAGCAACATGTCAAATTCTGACAGTAAAAGTTGTCAGTCAGAGTCATCCTCAGGGAGTCTCCGAATCAGCGGTAGGTCCTCTTATTGTTCCCACTTCACAGAGTGGAAAATGAGAGCATAGAAAGGTAAGATCACTCCAGAACTCTCACCTGTGTGTTCAGCCCTCAGCTTTGCAGCAGATCATCCTCATTCACCTTTTGTAATGAAAAGGTTTTGAGAGAGCTAGTACACAAGCACTTGTTCTCTTTTATATTTGAGATTTGCATTTCATATACCTCAGCCAATTCCCATTTTGATAATTACTGACATCCTGGTTCTGGGAGACATGGTCCTCATCATTTCTTTGTTTGAGATCAGGTAGGTTGTTGCCTGGCATTGGGAATTTCTCTTCTTATTGATGACAAAAATAACTGTAATTAAGGATGGAAATATCTGCATCATTCATCCAGATACTGTCAATCTGGTAACCGTTTCTAATTTATGTGGGTGATAGGCTTCACTCATACTTAAAATGAAAATATGATTTATACATTTATAGTACCATTCACCTCATCCTATTTTTTTAAAAGAATTTTATTATTTACACACCATACTATCAATCCTTAATGTACAATCTTGGTAGTATCACAGTTATGCATTCAGCATCACAATCAATGTTAGAACATTCTCATTTCTTCTGTAAAAATAACCTCATACCCCTTATATCCCCCTATTATTGACATTTGGCTTCAGTATATTGCCTTTGTTACAATTAATGCAAGAACATTACAGTGTTACTGTTAACTATAGACATTGGTTTGCATTAATTGTATTTTTCCCATATACCACCGTATTAATAACACTTTGTTATAGTGATAAATGTTTGTTCTAATTCATGTAAGAACTTTATGTTTATACAGTTCACCACTGTCAAGTCCATTTTTGGTTTTGCTAAATTATTCAGTCCCAGGTTTTCTTCTCTAACTTTCCTTCTGGTGACATACATGGCCCTAGTCTTCCTCTTTTAACCATACCCAGACTTAACTTTCCTAATTACACTTTTAGTATTGTACTACCATCACACACTATTGTGCTATCCATTTCCAAACATTTACAATCAACCTTATTAAAAATTCTGTACTCTTTAAGCATCAAGTACCCAATCTCTACCCTATTTCTATGTCCTGATAATCTGTGCTCTTGGATTTAACTTTCAGAGTTTGCTCATTATAGTTGATTCATAGTAGTGAGACCCTGCAATATTTGTCCTGGCTTATTTTGCTCAACATAATATCCTTAAGATTCATCCACATTGTTGCATACATCATGATTTCATTACTTCTTACAGCTGTGTAATATTCCATTGTATGTATATACCAGAGTTTGTTAACCCACTCATCAGTTGATCGACATATGGACTGTTTCCATCTAGTGACAATTGTGAATAATGCTGCTATAAACATTGGTGTGCAAATGTCTATTCTTGTCCCTGCTTTCAGTTCTTCTGAGTATATACCTAGTAACCGGATTGCAGAATCATATGACATTTCTATACTTAGCTTTCTGAGGAACCCCCAGACTGCCTTCCAGAGTGGCTGTACCATTCTACATTCCCACCAACAGTGAGTAAGTGTATATATTTCTCTACATCCTCTCCAGCACTTGTAGTTTCCTATTTTTTGATAATGGCCATTCAGATGGGAGTGAGATGATACCGCACTGTGGTTTGGTTTACATTTCCCTGATGGCTAGTGAAGTTGAACATCTTTTCATATGCTTTTGAGCCATTTGTATTTCTCTTTTAGAAAAGTGTCTGTCAATGTCATTTGCCCATTTCTAAATTGGGTTTCTCTCTTTTTGTTGATTAGTTGTAGGATCTCTTTATTTTCTGGATATTAACCTCTTATTGGATATGTGGCTTCTGAATATTTTCTCTCATTGTGTAGGCTGCCTTACTTTCTTGACACAGTTCTCTGATGAACAAAAGTATTCTATTTTGAGGGGATCACATATATCTATTTCTTCTTTCATTGCTTGTGCTTTGGGTGTAATGTCCAGGAAACCACCTCCTACCAAGTTCTTTAAGATATTTCCCTACGTTTTCTTCTAAGAGTTTTATGGTTCTAGCTCTAATGTTTTATGTCTTTGATTCATTTTAAGTTAATTTTTGTATGAGATATGAGATCAAGATCCTCTTTCATTCTTTTGGCTATGGGTAATTTGGTAATGCCATTCAGAGGTAGGGAAGTATGCAACAAACCTACTGACAGACTTATAAATTTCAATTAAAAATTTTTTCTGTTAGTGAGATGTAAAACATAAATGTCATGAGCTTTTAATTTCTCATTTGCCTTTTACAAACAATCCTTTAATGAAGCAATGTTAGAATATTGCGGTTTCTTAATTAATCTGGCATTCCATTTGACAGTTTACTTTGGGTGCTCCTTTTGTGGAGTGCATTTCTGAGATGAGTAATTTTGTCTATTTGGAAGATTTTCTGTAATAGACGTTGAAATTCTAGGTTGTATTTGGTGAGATTTTGCCATTTTGTTATATAGGCACAGCTTCTAACCATCCAGTTTTTGAAGATGTAAATGCCACAGTGCCAGAGAGTGGAGAATTAAAATTTTAAGAGTTTGTAGATTCCATCTTTACTGTTTCATTTCACATGTTGTGACAGGCAAAGAAACTAGCAGTAGCAAAAATGAAACTGGACTGCACCAAAAGTCTATGGATTAGGCTCAAAACTTGATCTTTTTCAACAATAAGGTTGACTCATTAAGCTTTGGACTGAGAGCTTGTGAGATCAAAGAGCTCAAATACAAAAAAGTGGAGCTCAAATCTGAGAGGGAGATACCCATGAACCTTGGAGAGGGTGAGGAGGCAGAGAACTCAAAGGGTTCAGTGGTCACTTTCTTCTGTCTTGCCTCAAGAGTCCTTAACAGTTGCCTTCAGATCCTTTAGATCACCAAAATTGTCAAAAGAAGAGCCAGAAAGTCTACAGGAGGTTAACTTTGGGGGAACTCACTTTTTATTAATGAACAAATTGATGAATTAGGCAGTATCCAGTCCATGAAATGGAGGGGAGCTCTGAAGAGCTCTGAGCAGCAGCAGCAGTTAATCTTAGTGATAGGTACAGCATAGTTTTCCTTACCTGGCTTAGCCTTGACTTAGAGGAACTGAGCTACAGGAGAAAAAGGGAGCTGGCAGGATATGATTGGTTTTCAGGTTTCAGGTTCTGGGAGCACTTGCAAAAGACTTGGAACATAGATAAGCTTTGGTTTGCTGACATGGGCTTAGCATGAGGGACTCCATCTTTGGCCTGCTTAACTATATGCTTGTGTCTCTTACCTGTTCTGACAATAAAAATCCTTACTACTTTCTCAAAAAAAAGAATGAATTCCACAATTATTCAAGAAATGCATATATCAAAGTACCAAATCCCCCAAAAGAAAATCTATCTTTAAAGAGCTCATGGACTGAGCAAACAAATGGTTCATAAAATAAATGGAGGAAAACCTCAAAAATTTGAAAGGAATAACAAATATTCCCTGTTTAAAAGGCAATCAGATAGGGCGGACCACCATGGCTCAGCAGGCAGAGTTCTCACCTGCCATGCCAGAGACCCGGTTTGATTCCCAGTACCTGCCCATGCAAAAAAAAGGCAATCATATATTAGTGACAAACAGAAAATATAATGGAGGAACTGAAAATTAATGGAAAAAACTCTTCTAAACAAACTTGGCACATATTTTGAAAATGTACACTAATGAAAAAAAATAACAACTGAATAGAATACTTAAAATTGCCAGAGTCACAAAGCTAAGCCAATATTCCTAGGAAAGCTATTGGCCTTCTACTGTGAAAAATAATTATAATACTTAAAATAAATATTAAATGATGTTAGCCCCTACCTTAAGAAGTTAAAACAAATACAATAAGCCATTATTTGAAGAAAGACAGAAAGAAATTAGAACAAAGCAAAAAATAAATCACTTATAAATAGAAAAAAAATAGAAGAAATACCTAAGATCCAGATCAGCATGCCTAATAGTACTTTATGCAGTGAAGATAATGTTCTGTGTATGCATAATCCATTGCAGAAGTCTCTAGCCACTTTTGGCTATTGAACACTTGGAATTTTGCTACTGAAGCACTCAATTTCCTAGTTTTAATTAAATTTAATTTAAATTTAATATCCCCATTGGCATCAAATATTCACTGCTTACTATGTTGACAGCAAAGACCTAGAATCTTAGAGGAGGCAATTAATGAAATAGATTCAAGAGAAAAATGGAAAAAGAACACAAATAGTCAAAATAGGAAATGAGTATTGTGAGGCAAAAATAGACACAATAAAATGTAAGATCTTGGTTGGATATAAAAATGTCTGAATACAGTCAGGACTTAAAAAAGGGCAAGTGAATGAGGCCTGCTTACATCTGTTGTTTGGAGAACTCATCAGAACTCAAAAATTGGAAGACTCAGTGAGGCCAGCTGGATTCTGAGACAGGGCCCAAGGAAAGCAGTGCTTTGCTGTTTTCCCAAAGCTATTCCCTTTGTACTCTGCTTCTCAACATGAATATAACCTTTGTTTTGTATTCCTTTGGAACATTAAATAAACGTAATAAGGGCTGTATTCCAGGGCTCACACCCTGGTGACAAGGATAATAAATGTAGTCAGTGCTTCATTCTGTGGGACATTCATTTGTTCATCTTGTTTGGAAATACCAGACAATTTCAAAATTGTAACCCTTCTCTGATGTTGGATATGTAAGGCCATTGTGAAGGGCAGTTTTGAAAATTCACTCATTCCTTTATTCATTTATAATTCCTTTTGACTGCATTACATGCACCAGGAAACGTTCCATGTCCTGGAGATTCAGCAGGGAACTTAACACACTGGGTCTCTACAGAGATGGCTGAAAGTCTCTGAAATATAGAATGGAAGTTGAATAAATATGAATTTTCCCACATGCCTAGTTATTTGACAGAAATAAAACAGGTTATTTGAATGAAGCATGGAGGATGGGAGTCGTAGGGTAGAGGCCAGTAGTATTCTCTAGAATAGGTTAAAAATGTTATGAGAAAAATTGAAAGTCAATTTTATACTTTTTTGAAAAAATCTATGGACTTTATTGAGATATATTTGTATACTATATATTCTATCCAGAGTGTGCAATCAGTGACTCACAGTATCCTCACTTAGTTATGCAATCATCATCACACTCAACTCAATTTTAGACAATTTTCATTGCTCCAAAGAGAAAAATAAGAGGTAGACATACATGCACACAAAAGAAAACCTAAAACACCTCATACCCCTTATTCCCCCAGTTATTGACCCTGGTTTGGTGTGGTACACATGTTACTGTTCAAAGAATATTAAGGTATTACTGTTAAATATAGTCCATAGCATAGAATAGATAATTTTCCTCCATATACCACTCTGTTATTAACTCTGTGCAAGTGTCATACTTTTGTTGTGATTCATGCAAGAACTCACTAATAATTTGTAGCGTTAATCAGTGATATACACTGGCCACTTTCAAGAGCCCTTTTCAATCAAATACATCTACAATACTGTACTGTTACTTATAATTCCAGTAATGAACTACCATCACCTCTATCCATTTCCGAACATTTAAGTTCAACCTTATTAACAATGCTGTACATATCAGGTAACTGCTACCCCATCTTTTAGCTTCTGTTTATCTCTAGGTTCCTACATTCTATAGTTTTAAGACTCTGAGTCTACATTTTCTGGGTGGGTCATATTAGTGAAATTGTACAATATCTATCTTTTTGTGTCTGGGCTGTTTCACTCAGTATTATGTTCTCAAGGATCATCCATTTCATGTGCTTAACAATCTCATTCCTTCTTAACTGCTTTATAGTATTCCATCATATGTTGTGCTGATTTGAAGCTGTTATGTCCCCATAAAAGGCCATGTTCTCTTAATCCATCCCTATGGAAGCAGACCTGTTGATTGGGATCTTTTGTTTAGGTTGTTTCCATGGAGATGTGATCTAGCCCATTCAAGATGGGTCTTAATCCCTTTGCTGGAGTCCTCTATGAAAGATAAAAGACAGATGAAATTCAGAGACCTCAGAGAACCTAAGAGGAAATCCAGACAAAAGCCTCTGGAGGAGAGAGTGAGTCACTGAAACCATCCCAGGAGAGAAGGACCAATAGATATTGCCATGTGCCTTCCCATGTGACAGAAGAACCCTGGATGCCAGCAGCCCTTCTGAGAAGGTATGTTCCTTTTAAAGTCTTAATTTAGACATTTTCATGGCCTTAGAACTGTAAAATTGTAATCTAATGAATCCCCAGTGAAAAGCCAACTCTTTTCTGCTTTATTGCATACTGTCAGCTTTAGCAAACCAAAGCATACGTATGTACCACATTTTGTTTTTCCACTCATCTGTTGATAGATACTTGGATTGTTTCTGTCTTTTGACAATTGTAAATAATGCTACTATGAACATTGGTGTGCACATGTCTGTTTGTGACCCTGCTTTCAGATGTGGGTATATACCAAGTAGCAGAACTTCTGGATTGTAGGCCTGTGCAATATTTAGTTTTCTAATGAACCACCAAATTGTTTTCCACAATTGCTATACCATTTTACATTCCCACCAGCAGTGAGTAAGTATTCCTGTTTCTCCACATCATTTCCATCATTTGTGGTTTCCTTTTTAATAGCAGCCAGTCTTACAGGTGTGAGATGATATCTGACTGTGGTTTTGATTTGCATTTCCTTAATAGCTAATGAAGATGAACAGCATTTCATGTACTTTTTAGCATTTAGCCATTAGTATTTCCTCTTTTAGGAGAATTCATATGTTTTGCCCATTTTATAATTAGGTTGTTTGTCCTTTTGTTGTTGAGTTGAGGGATTTCTTCATATATACTGGATATGATGTCATTATCAGATACATGGTTTCCAAATATTCTTTCCCGTTAAGTTAGCTGCCTCTCAACCTTTTTGACAAAGCATTCAATCTTGGGGAGTTTCCATATCTATTTTTTCTTTTGTTGCTTATACTTTGAATGAAATGTCTCAGAAACTACTTTCTTTCACTAGGTCTTGAATATGTTTCCCTATATTTTCTTGTAGGAGTTCTTTGGTACTAGCTCTAATATTTAGGTCTTGGACCTACTTTGAGTTAGTGTTTGTATAGGGTGTGAGGCAGGGATCCTCTTTCATTCTTTTGGATATGGCTATCCAGTTATCCTAGTCCCATTTATTTAAGAGACTGTTCTATCCCAGTTCAGTGGATTTGGGGTGCTTGTCAAAAATAAATTGACCAGGGGTGCAAGGGTAATTCAGTGGTAGAATTCTCACCTGCCATGTGGGAGACCTGGGCTTGATTCCCAGCCCGTGCACTACCCTCCCCCCCTACAAAAAAATCCATAAGTGCTGCAATAACGGGAAACTCACATGGAAAGAGAATGAAATGCGACCCCCACCATATATCATATGAAAAATAATAAATTGACTGTAGAACTGAGGGTCTATCTCTGAACTCTCATTTCAGTTCCATTGATCAATATGTCTATCTTTGTGCCAGTACCATGCTGTTTTGACCACTGTGGCTTTGTAATAAGCTTTGAAGTCAGTGTAAGTCCTCCTATTCATCTTCATTTTTAGGATGTCTGGCTATTTGAGGTCCCTTTCCCTTCCAAATAAATTTGATAACTAGCTTTTCCAAGTCTGCAAAGTAGGTTGTTGGAATTTTGATTGGCATTGTGTTGAATCTGTAGATCATTTTTGGTAGAATTGCACATCTAAACAACATTTAGCCTTCTTGTTTGTGGTCATGGACTATGTTTCCGCCTATTTTAGTCGTCTTCAATTTCTTTTAGCAATTTTTTGTAGTTTTCTTTATATTCTTGGCTAAACTTATCCCTAAATACTTGATTCTTTTAGTTGCTGTTGTGAATGGAAATTTTTTCTTAATTGTTTTCCCTGGTTAGGTCATTAGTAGTATAGGGAAACACTACTGATTTTTGTACATTAATCTTGTATTCTGTCACTTTGTTGAATTTTTTTATTAACTCAGTTAGCTTTGTCATAGATTTCTTGGGATTTCCCAATACAGGATCATGTCATCTGCATATGAGAGTTTTACTTCTTCCTTTCCAATTTTGATGCCTTTTATTTCTTTTTCTTGCCTTTGTTCTAGCTAGAACTTCTAGTACAATCTTGAGTAACAGTCATGACACTGGGCATCCTTGACTTGTTTCTGATCTTAGGGGGAAGGCTTTTAGTGTTTCACCATTGAGTACAATTGAGTACAATTCTGGCTGTGGGTTTTTCATGTATGCCCTTTATCATATTGAGGAAGTTTCCTTTGATTCTTACCTTTTTAAGTTTTTTTATCAGGAAAGGATGCTGAATTTTTTCAAATGCATTTTCAGTGTCAGTTGAGATGTTCAGGTGTTTTTCCCTTTCAATTTGTTAATATATTAATTGATTGATTCTCTTGTGTTGAACCACCCTTGCATTCCTTGAAGAAACCGTACTTGGTTGTGGTGTATAATTCTTTTAATTTGCAGTTGGATTCAATTTGCAGATATTTTGTTGAGAATTTTTACATTTATATTCTTAGAGATATTGATCTGTAGTTTTCTTTTTGTGTAGTATTTTTTATCAGGTTTTGGTTTTAGAGTGATGTTAGCTTCATAGAATGAGTTAGAGAGTGTTCCTTTTTCTTCAGTTTTTTGGAAGAGTTTGACCAGGAGTGGTGTTAATTCTTTTTGGAATGATTGATAAAATTTCCCTGTAAAGCCATATGACCTTTGGGCTTTTCTTTGTAAGGAAGGTTTTTGATGACTGACTGCATTTCTTTGCTTGTGATTATTTAGTTGAGGTCTCCTATATCTTCTCAAGTTAGTATAGGTTGTTTGTGTGTTTCTAGGAAATTGTCCATTTCATCTAAGTTGTCTGTTTTTTTTGGCCTACAGTTCATAGAATCCTCTTATGATTCCTTTTTTATTTCTTTGGGGTCAGTGGTAATGACCCCCCCTCATTCTGATTTTGTTTATTTGCATCTTCTACTCTCATTTTGTCAGTGTAGTTAAGGGTTTGTCAATCTTGTTGATCTTAAGGAACCAATTTTTGGTTTTATTGATTCTATGATTTTTTCCCCCTCTAATTCATTTATTTCTGCTTTAATCTTTGTTATTTCTTTTCTTTTACTTCCTTTAGGGTTAGTTTGCTGCTCTTTCTCCAGTTTCTTCAGTTATTAAGTTAGGCTTTTGGTTTTAGATCTTTTTTCTTTTTTAATGTAAGCGTTTCAAGCTATAAATCCCAGCACTGCCTTCACTGCATCCCATAGGTTTTTTTTTTATTAATTAAAAAAATATTACAAGAAACACAAACATTCTGAACATATGCTCATTCCGTTCTTCATATGTAATCAGTAATTTACAATATCATCACATAGTTACATATTCATCATCATGATCATTTCATCCCATAGGTTTTGATATGTTGTATTCTCATTTTCATTTGTCTTGAGATACTTACTTATTTCTCTTGCAGTTTCTTCTTTGATTGTTTAAGAGTATGTTGTTTAACCTCCGTATATTTGTGAAAGTTCTGGTTCTTTGGGGCTTACTGATTTATAGCTTCATTCCACTATGGCCAGAGAAAGTGCCTTGAATAATTTCAGTCTTAAAAAAAATTTTAAGACCTGTTTTGTGCCCCAGATATCGTAGAGAATGTTCTGTGAACAAATGGGAAGAATATATATCCCGGTGTTTGGGGGTACAATAATATATATGCCTATTAGGTCTAATTCATTAATCATATTGTTTAGATTCTCTATTTCCTTATTGATCCTCTGTCTAGTTCTATCTCTAGAATAGAGTGGTGTGTTGAAGTTTCCCACTATTATTGTTGAAATGTCTGTTGTTCCCTTCAGTTTTGCCAGTGTTTGCCTCAGGTATTTTGGAGCTCCTTGATTGGGTGCATAAGCATTTATGTTTATTTTTTCTTGGTGAATTGCTCCTTTTATTAATATATAGTTTTCTTCCTTATCTCTAATGACATCTTTGCATTTAGAGTTTATTTTATCTGATTTTAGTGTAGCTGCCCTGCTTTCTTTTGGTTACAACTTGTGTGGAATATCTTTTTCTGTCCTTTCACTTTCAAGATATTTGTATCTTTGGGTCTAAGGTGAGTCTCTGGTAAACAACATATAGGTCAGTCATATTTTTTAATCCATTTTACTAATGTGTGTCTTTTAATTGGGGAGTTTAATCCATTAACACTCAAAGTTTATTACTGTAAAGGCAATTCTTGATTCAGCTATCCTATCGTTTGGTTTTTAATTGTCAGATCTGTTTTTTTCTCTCTCTTTTTGTCCTTTAAGTTACTCTTACTAATACCTTTCAATTCTGTGCCCTTCTCAAGAACTCTCTCCTGTCTTTTTATTTTTCAGCCAGCAGACCCCCCCATTAAGTTTTTCTTGCAAGTCAGGTCTCTTGCTAACAAATTTCTCCCAGCATGTGTCTGTCTATGAAAGTTTTAAACTCTCCTTCACTTTTGAAGGACAGCTTTGCTGGATAAATACTCTTGGCTAGCAAGTTTTCTCTTTCAGAATCTTAAATATATCATACCACTGCCCTCTTGCCTTCATGGTGTCTGTTGAGTAGTCAGCACTTAGTCTTATGTGGCTTCCTTTGATGTGGTGAATCACTTTTTTCTTGCTGCTTTCAGAATTCTCTCCTCTTCAGCATTTGACAATCTGATTAGTATGTATCTTGAAGTGGGTCTATTTGGATTTACTCTGTTTGGAGTTTGTTGGGCTACTTTGATTCGCAAATTATGTCTTTTTTAAAAGTTGGGAAGTTTTCCCTGATTATTTCCTCAAATTTTCCAGTGTCTCCTTCTGGGACACTGATGATTCTTGTATTTGTGCACTTGTTGTCTATCATTTCCAGTGATCTAAATCAAATTTTTCCATCTTTTACACTGTTTTTTTTTTGTGTGTGTGCATTTGAACTCAGTTGCTTTGTCCTCTAGTTTGCTTGTTCTTAATTCTGTTTCTTCAAATGTGCTGTTGTGTGTCTCTAGTATATTTTTAATTTGATCTATAATATCTTTTACTTTCTTAAGATCTGCTATTTTTCTGTTTATTCTTTCAAATTCTTTATGCTCTTCTAGAGTCTTCTTGATATCCTTTTATGTCTTTAGCCTAGCCAGTGAAGTTATTTAGGAGATTTGTTTTAACATCTTTGATTGGTTGTTTCATATTCTTTGTCTTCTATGGCTTTTTAATTTGGTCATTTGGCTTTGATATATCTTCTTTCATCTTCATGTGTTTTGTGATTTTCTGTTGGCATTTGATCATCTTGATAAGATTATTTTAAAAGTTGATTTCCCTCACTTGTGCAAAATTTTGTAGTTACTTGGGCTTGCATTATAGGTCTCCTTTGACACTTGGTTTATCGTTAATTCCCAGCCTGGGCCTCACACAGGAGATACAAGTCTATTTGGAAGTCTGTCAAAGGCTGGACAGGAAAGCAGTTTGCCAGAGTGCACTTTCCATGTCTTCCCAGCTGATGGTGCTCTTAGGCCACCTCTTCCTCACCAGCCTGCGTTTCCCTGACTGTGGTAGCCCACTGGGCAGGGACCCAACCAGGCCATGACCTGGTCAGTGCCACATGTCTCTGTGCATGCTGGAAACCACCTGCTCTTGGGTTGGGGTCTGGGCACAGTGCCCCTTGGCAGAGAATCTGGTTGTGGGCATGATGGGTCTGGTCATTCCCAGGGTTCTACATAGAATAACCTTGGGGTATGAAACTGAGAGGCTCAACTTTCCCAGCCTGCAGTCAGCTTGGGAGTGCCCTGCTTTTTGTTGGCCCAGAAGACCCAGGCTGGTATGCACCTATGGGTCTCTGGGCCAGGGGAAGAGATCCTGGCACTGCAGTGCAGCTCTCCCTTGTCTCTGCCTCTCTGTGCATGCTGTGAGCACTCTAGGCCTCTGTAGAGAAAGGATAGAGGTAGTGGGACCCAGAGTGTCTCTTTCATTGGGCAGTTGTCAGATCAACTCTGCTCTGTATCCCCCTCTCCTCCAGAGGGACAGGTCCCCCTGTGACCCCTCAAACCAGAAGCTCACAGCGGCCTGCCTCAGGAATGAGGGGTAGGCACTTCATACCACAGCACAATCTCTGTGAGTAGATAAAATGAGTCTGCTTGCAATTTCTGGCTGGGGGACTGAGAGGGATTTTTTTCCCCCAGTTGGTAGCATTAGTGGGAGTGACCCGTTTCTCCAGTACCTGATCCAGACAGCCTAGGTGTGGTCATGATTGAACAAACTCACTTAGACTTCCAGTTGTAGTTTCTTGGCTTTTTCACCCAGGTACTCTCAATATAATGTAGAAATCTCCTAGAACTGCTGTCTTGGTTATTTTTTGCCTTTTCTCAGGTTGTTCCACAGTGAAGGGTTTCATTGGGTTTCTTTGATTTGCATGTTTATGGCCTTTATCTTTAAAGAGTTGGGAAGTTTTCCCCCCGTTATAGCCTCACCTACTCTTCTTAGCCTTTTACTCCTCTCTTTTCCTTCTGAGATACCAATGATTCTTATATTTGTGTACTTTGTTTTGTCTATCATTTCCCTGAGATCCAGCTCAGATTTTTCCATCTTTTTTGCCATTTGCGGTTTTGAGTCTTTGAAGTCAGTTATCCTGTCCTCTATATCACATATCCTTTCTTCTTTCTCTTCATATCTGGTGTTGTGTGCCTCTAGTATGTTTTTTATTTTGATCAACAGAGTCTTTAATCTCTGTGATATCTGCTATTTTTCTGTTTATTCTTTTAAATTTCTCTTTATGCTCTTCTGCTGTCATCTTGATCTCCTTTATGTCATTTGCCATCCCACTTATTTTATTAACTAGAGTTGTATGAACATCTTTGATTAGTTGTTCCAATGTCTATGTCTCCTCTGGTGTTTTACTTTGGTCATTAGGCAGGGCTATATCTGTCTGCATTGTGATATGCTTAGTGATCTTCTGCTGTCTTCATCACATGTAAATATCTTGATTGATTTACTTTGGGAGTTGATTTCTTTCAGTAGTCTAAGGCCT
>PVIY010009220.1:0-73449 GCA_004026745.1 Myrmecophaga tridactyla | reverse complement strand
GTTTTGAATCCTGTTCTTTCCTTTCTCAGAGCTCATTCAGTACTTATGGTCACAATCCATGAGAGGTATATGTATGCCACTCTAGCTTCACAAAAATCCTGATGTTATTATGTTTATTGTACAAGTAAGAGACTATTTTCTGACTTGGAATGAAGACAAATTAAAGAGCAGATTTTTGCTGTGTAGTGGAAGTAAAGATAATGCCATCCCTTCTCAGCTGTGTTCTTGCAACATTCTCCTAACTCTAAGCTCTACCTTCTTCATACCCTCATCCATTCTCCAGCCCTCGTTAAAAATCTCAATTCTACCCTGGCTCAAACCTTCAGTATCTCCCAACTATGACTTATCATTGTTCATATTGTCATCTGTAATTACTGTCATTTACTGCAGCTGTTCTCACTGCCCCACTACATTTTCTGTCCTCCAGCCATACTGAGTTACTTGCAGTTCTTCAAATGCACCTTGGTCTCTTGACCTGAGGATGGGGCACGTGCCTGCTTTCTCATCACTAGTTAAAAATCTCTGGGTTGCCACTCATGGAAACTTTTACGCAAACTGTCTCAGACAATAAAGAAATATATTGTTTTTATAAATCAGGACATTGAGGACAACCCCCACCCACCCTGTGTGATGGCTTGAAGACATATGAAACCCAGAAAAACACGTTCTTATATCTAATCCATTCCTATGTGCATGAACCCACTGAAAGTAGGATCTTTTGATGAGGTTACTTCAGTTAAAGTGTGATCCACCTTATTCAGGATGGGACTTAATCCTATTACTGGAGTCCCTTATAAATTGAACGAATTCAGAGAGATAATGCCATGGAAGCAAGAAGCTGAAATCAATGGAACCTGGAAGAGAAGGGAGGGGTCAGCAGATATCTCTATGTATCTTGCCCTGTGACAGAGGAGCCCAGGATTGCTGGCACCCAGTTTTGGGGAAGAAAGCCATGATTGGCACATTTTCTTGGCCTCAAACTGAAAGCTAATAAATTTCCATTGTTTAAACTAACCCATTTCATGGGACTTGCTTTCAGCAGCTTAGGAAACTAAAACACCCCCATAAGGAAGAATTTACTTAACAATGTCATTAAGGGCCCAGGTTTTTTCTATTTCCTCCCTCTGTTACCTTTTCACTACTTTTCCTTCAAGTTGGAAGCAAAGTGGCTGCAGCAATTCCAAGCACTGAATCAGTGCACAAATAGGTGAGGTAAAATAAGAGAGCCAGAATTTGGACACATGCCAATTCCAGAACCATTGGAATTACCCTTAGACTGGTGGTTCTCAACTTGGGATGATTTTGCCCTACAGCCAACATTTTGCAATGTCTGGAAATATTTCTCATTGTCAGAAGTGGAGAGAGTGCTTTTGTCTTCTAGTAGATAGAGGCCCACCAGGATGCTGTTACCTGTTTTTACACTATTCAAGATATCCACCGCAAACAAAGAAATTCCATCCCCCAAATGTCAAAATTAACAAGGCTGAGAAACTCTACCTTAGATCAGTCAGAACCACACTTGGATCTGGGGCTAGAGTTTGCTTCTTCTGGGGGACATGGTGGGAAATGGAAGGGGTGGGTCCCTGAGCAAACTTGACGTGTTATTGAGAAGGGCTAAGGAAGAGGGAGAAGGTCAGATTTGTAAACAGCAGTATCTGCAGCATCCTGCTTGGATTCCAGTCTTTCCCTTCCTCACTTGCCCAACACACACAGATTCTGGAGACAGTGCTTACTTTATGATGCCTTATCTGAATATAGTCCCCTCCTTTCAATCCTTTTTTCCATGGCTATCAGGTCAGATTATTTGTCCTTCCTATGTTGTCCCAAACACATGCTAACTCATATTACAACACTCATCCCTCAGAAATTTAACTATCTCTTTACTTGTTCAACTCCCTTACTAGCATGTAACTTCTTTCTTAAGGTAATTTAGATAGTTAGTTTAGGGTTTATGTATTTGTCTTATTCATGTAAAAATTCCCATCACAAAGCCGTACTTTGTGTCTAGTCTCTGAGCAATAAACAATTGCTGGATGAAGATAGTGTTTAATATCAATTTTATTCATTTTAAAAATGGAAATAAATAATAAATAAAATAAAAGGTAGTGGTTAGTTTACACATTGTGCCTAGAACATGGGGCATTGTGCCCATAGCATAATAAATGCTCAATCAATAGGTTAGGATGTTAGACTGGCACTCTTACTGCCTCATGTTTGAGTTGATCCCAGTACAATAGATATCAGGTGAAAATAAGCCTGAGATAGACCACCACAAGTTGAATTTACTAAAGAAACACCTGAGAATCAACCCCATGACTCTTGAATTTCTTGGCTCACTTTGAGATTATAAAGACATAGAGAGAGGGAAAGAAAGGCACAGTTTAGTAAACAAAGTTATTGGGAGAGAGCTATTGCCTTGCTGTGACTTCCCTCCCCTAACAAAGGTGCGTTAGTGGGAGGCCTACTTCCTCCATTCAAACCCAATGAAAAGGTGTTTTGATGGGCACAGCTGGGGGCCTGATGTTGCAAGTTGCCTTGCAACTAAGAGACACGGTAGAGTTAGGCAAGGTTTAAGATGGAGTGCTAAGAGCAGTCTGTGACCCTAGGATAGATACAACTGCATTGTCACCAGCCTGGACTTCCAGAGTTTGTGAAGAAAAAGAACTTGTGTTTTGTGGACCAGATTGAGTCATGTGAGAGGCAGAGCTGGCCTGGGTTGTTTAATGTGGTGATTAGAAAAATAGAGGGACCTCAGCAGTAAGAAGTTGGATACGAACATTGGATTAGTATGGGGCATTGAAGGAGGTACACGCACCACCCAGAGGAGAAATGCATCCAGGCAAGTCAAGGGAATTTTAGAAAAGAAGTCCCCAGTCGTGGGATTCTTTAAGGAACCCTGTCTTTGAGGAATATGGTGATTGTACTATTATCTATCCCCTAAGAGTGAGCAGAAAAGCTTCCATATTTTTTTTTCCAGGAGCGAGAAATTAGTTCCGTGAATAACTTTTAAAGAGATTATAGGAGAGAAACACAAAGTTAAAGTTTGATTACTTCATGTATTAGGCACATTCTACTTGCCAGTTTTAATTTTGATAACAATAAAATTGAACACACCAATGAAAGCCCTGGTCAAATACTCTGGAGACTTTCAGTGTTTGTGATCTGAATTTAGACTACTTGGCTTCCAGTCCTGCTTCCATCACTTAATACTTACCAATGGGATATTGTGAGTATAAGTGATCTTATGCATTTTAGTCACAATCCCTGGCTCGTAAATATTTTCTTTAAATTGTCTGTGTATTACTATTCATGTACAAATTGTTAAGTTTCACTTTTTGCACTTTGAGATTTTCAAAAATGAGATGTATTTTGGGGGAAATAATTAGCTGCCAAATATGGATTCAGATATAGTTTGAAAGGGAATCCTCAGTTGATCCTTACCAAAGTACAGAAAGGTTTGATGAGCTTTGAGGGTATTAAGTGTAAAGTAACCTATGGGACCTGCTTTTGACCAGAGGCAGCTTCAGTTCTTTATTGCATCTCAAAGGAGAGAGTTCAAAATATATTTCTATTGTGTCCTGATAAAGTGACATACTTGAATCATTGTATGGGTTATACTAGTCTTTCTATCAGCACCGGCATCCTTCTAGTTGATTGCAATTTCTATGGGGGATACCAAGAAGCACTCAACACCTTTAACAGGATGTGTATACTCTCAAAGAGACTCACATCCTTTTGACCACCTTGTAACCAAAACCTCTGGAGAGTTACTGGAGTGCCAGAAGCCAGACCTGACTTGGAGCCTAGAACCTGAGGCCAAAGTACCGAGGTGCATTGCTGTTCTCTACCTGCCACCACGAGCTCTGGTGGATCTGGTCTTGTCAACCCACAGGGACTAGTATATGGGTCATACAGCCATTACCATCACAAAAATATCCTGAGATATCAGTCTTCTCTGCACTGAGGGAATATGTTTTTATTCTGATGCATTTTCTTGGCAAAGAAGAACAAAACAGAGATGATATTCAAGAGAAACTACACAAAAGGGTTAACCTTTAAGAGTTTCTCTAAGAAAATTGGAACTTTACCAGATGTCTCTTTATTTTGGTTTCAGTAACTGGTAAGAGGTGGGGAAAGAATATTTTGACATGCAATAGGTACCTCAGTTACATCATGATAGAATCAATTGCTGTTCTTTGTTGTAATATTGAAAATAGCATTTGATTTGAAACTCTTCTAATAAGAATGTAAATAGCTGTGTTGCATGGTCTTCACAGAGGCTGTATTTATTTATTTATTTTTAACTATTTTATTGTATGGGTATAACATATATACAAAGCAAAGAAATAAAAAAACGATACTTTTCAAAGCACTCTTCAACATGTAGTTACAGGACAGATCCCAGAGTTTGTCATGGGCTACCGTACAATTATCTCATATTTTTCCTTCTAGGTGCTCCAGAATATAGGAGGCTAGAGGGATTAAATATTTTTTTTATCATCACAATCAACTTTTTCTCCTCTTTTTTGTGAAAAATAGCATATATACAATAAATTTATAAATTTCAAAGCACAGCACCACAATTAGTTGTAGAACAGATTTCAGAGTTTGACATGGGTCACAATTTCACAATTTTAAGTTTTTACTTCTAACTGCTCTAAAATACAGGAGACTAAAAGAGATATCAATTTAATGATTCAGCATTTATATTCATTTGTCAAATCCTATCTTCTCTGTATAACTCCACCATCACCTTTGATCTTTCCTTCCCTCTCTTTAGGGGTGTTAAGGCTATAACAATTCTACATTTTTCATATTGGAAGGGTCTGTCACTAATATAGGGTAGGGAGATGGAACTATCTGATGTTCTGGTGAGGCTGGACTAGGTTTCAGGACTCATCTGGACCAGGGACCCATCTGGAGGCTGTAGGTTTCTGGAAAGTTACTCTAGCGCATGGAACCATTGTGGAATCTTACATATTGCCCTAGGTGTTCTTTAGGATTGGCTGGAATGGTCCTGGTTGAGGGTTGGCAGGTTATTATAGGTAGCAAGGTCTACCTGAAGCTTGTGTAAGAGCAACTTCCAGAGTAGCCTCTCGACTCTATTTGGACTCTTCCTGACTCTGATACTTTATTAATTACACTTATTTTCCCCTTTTGGTCAGCACAGAAGCTTTATTTTTGAAAACAATTAGATCAAAGTATCTTTCCATTAAAACCAGAGGGGTTATAATGGGTTAGTATCATCTAATTTTTATTGCATATCAGAAAGAAGAATATATTCTCTTTAAAACAGAGAGGAAAAATAAATCTCAGTTTAATTAAGGTGATATTAGGCTGATACAGAGATATATGTGAGTTTTTTGTTTAATATTTTTTTCTTTGTTAGAGAACTTGTAGGTTTATTAAGCAATCATGCATAAGATATAAGATTCCTATATACAACCACACCACCAGCACCCTCTAATGGTGTGGAGCATTTGTTACAATTGATGATAGTACATTTTTATAATTGTACTATTAACTGAAGTCCTTTCTTAACTTAAGGTCCACTGTTGGTGTAGTGTAGTTCCATGGATTAAAAAAATACATTGTTGCCATACATACAATCTAGCATTACCCCTTTAATCATACTCAGGTATGTATATTTCCCCGCTGTCAGTTGCATTCACAATTGCATCATCACCATCCTTTACCAAGACAGTTCCATCACTCCGAATAGAAACTCTGTACATTTTATGCCTTAACTTCCCATTCCCTATCCTCACTCTGCCCTCTGGTAGCCTATATTCTAGATTCTGACTCTCTGAGTTTGTTTATTCTAATTGTTTCAAACCAAGAAGATCGCACAATATGCTATTGCATTTATTGCTATAATTTCTTATATAGAAATTATTGCTATAATTTCTTAGCTTCTGGTATCTTTACCGGGCTTGGGTATGAGGATGATGTTGGTCTTGAATGAATTAGGGAGTGTTCCTTCCTCTTCAATTTTTTGGCCAAGTTTGAGCAGAATTGGAGTTGTCTTCTTGGAATTTTGGTAGAATTCCCCCGTGAAGCCATTTGGTCCTGGGGTTTTCTTCACTGGAGGTCTTTGATTACTGATTCAATCTTTTATTTGTAATTGGTTTGTTGAGATCTTCTGTTTCTTCTTGAGACAAAGTAGGTAGTTTGTGTGTTTCTAAGAATTTGACCATTTCATATAGGTTATCTATTTTATTGATAGACAGTTGTTCATGTATTCTCATATAGTCATTTATTTCCACAGGGTTGGTAGTAGTGTCCCATTTTCATTTCTGATTTTAGCTATTTGTACTCTCTCTGTCTTTTTACTTTGTTGGTCTAGTTACAGGTATATTAATTTTTTTATCTTTTTCAAATAATCAGTTCTTAGTGCTTTTTGTTCTCTCTATTGTTTTCTATTTCATTTTGCTCTTCTCTAGTCTTTATTTCCGTTCTTCTGCTTGCATTGGAATTCTATTGCTCTTCTTTTTCTAGTTCTTCCAGTTTTGAGGTTAGGTCTCTAATTTGAAGTCTTTCTTATTTTTTAATGTAAGCATTTAGAGCTATAAATTTTCCTCTCAGCAGTGCCTCACTGCATACTATAAATTTTGATAGGTTGTATTTTCATTTTCATTTGCCTGAAGATATTTCCTGTTTTAACTTCTGATTTCCCATTTAATCCATGGTTGTTTAATAGTAAACTATAATTTCCAAACATTTTGAAGTTTACATTTTTCCCTCTGTTATTGATTTCTAGCTTCTTTATGTTGTGATTGAATATATACTGTAATGATTTCAATATTTTTGAATTTATTAAGAGTTGTTTTGTGAACCAACTTATGGTCTATCCTGAAGAATGTTCCATGTGGACTTGAGAAGAATTTATTTTTTATTATCAAACCAAAACAACATATAACATGAACATTCTTAACATACAAACACTCCATGCATTGTATACAATCAATGGCTCACAATATCCTCACATCGTAGTATATTTATCACCATGATCATTTTTAAGAACATTCACATCACTCTAGAAAAAGAAATAAAAATAAAAAAGAAAAAAACTCACACACACCATACCCCTTACCCCTTCCTCTCATTGTATTCTGTTCTTGTTGGGTGAAATGTTTGATATACCTCTGGTAGGTCTTGATGTTTTAGACTATCATTCAAGTCTTTTAGTTCCTTGTGACCTTCTGACTAGATGTTCTAACCATTACTGAGAATGGTACATTGAAATTTCCTGCTATTAATGTAGAACCATCAATTTCTCCCTTCAGATGTCCCTTAAAATCTTATATAAGCTTCATATATTTTGGCACTCTGCTGTTAGTTGCAAATATATTTATGATGGTTGTATCTACTTATTGAATTATCCCCTTTATCACTTTGTCCCTTGTAACTTTTTAACTTAAAATCTATTTTCTCTGATATTAATGTAGCTACCCCTGTTCTCTTTTGGTTACTACTTGCATGGTATATTCTAGTCCATCCTTTCACCTTCAACCAACTTATATCTTTGAATTTAGCCTGAATTTCTTGCAGACAGCATATAGTAAAGTTACACATTTTCAATCCATTCTGCTCGTCTCTGCCTTTTGATTGTAGAATTTAATCCATTATATTTAAAGTTACTACTGATATTATTGGACTTTCTTCTGCCACATTCTATTAAGTATCTTTTACCTTTTTTGTTCCTCACTTGTTCTCATGCCAGTGTAGTACAATATGTTGAGTATAAATATGTTGAGTATAAATATTGAGTATCTTCTAATTTCTATCTGGATATATTTTTCATCTACTTTTCTTTTTTATTATGTGTTAACACTTAACATCCTAAATATATAACAATCATATTTTTTGGGTAACAAATTCATTTCAATAGCATGCACATAGGTTTTTATACCCCTCAGTCTCCCCACCTTTTTTATGTACTTCTTACCAGTTATGTCTTTATACATTGTATGTCCCAAACCACAGATTTATCATTATTTTTATTTATGTATTTGCATTTTAGCCCTGTAGGAAGTATGAAGTAGTATTCATACCAAATAATACACTCAATAATAATGGCATTTACAATTACCCAAATGGTTAGCTTTTTGAACCACTATCTAGTGTCCTTTCCTTTTTGTCTGAAGAACTCTCCTTAGTATTGCTTGTAGGGAAGGTCTAGTCATGATGAGTTCCTTCAGCTTTAAAGAAAATCTCACTGGATATAAAATTCTTGACTGCCAATTGTTTTCTTTGAGCACTTGAATTATTTCAACCCACTGCTTTCTTGCCTCCATGGTTTCTGATGAGAAATTAGCACTCGAGCTTACTGGGACATCCTCATATGTAACACATTGCCTTTCTCTTGCAGATTTCAGAATTCTTTCCTTGTCTTTTGCATTTGATAATGTGATTAGTATATGATGGGGTATATTTTTCTTCATCTTTATCTTGTTTGCTATTCTCTGAGCTTCTTAGATGTAGTTATTCATGTCTTTTGCCATGTTTTGGAAGTTCTCTGTCATTGTTTCTTTGAATATTCTTCCTGCCCCTTTCTCTCTTTATTCTCCTTCTGGGATTCTCATAATGCATATATTGGTGATCTTGATGGTGTCCCAGTGGTATCATAGGTGTCTTTTAATTTTTTTTCTGCTCCTCAATTTGACTCATTTCAAATGTCTTGTCTTCAAGTTCACTGATTCTTCTGCCAGCTCCAATCTGCTCTTGAGACCCTCCTGGGCATTTTCCTTTCATTTATTCTGGTCTTCCACTGCAGTAGTTCTGTTTGGTCCCTTCATAAAATTTCTTTTTCTTTTCTATGGCTCTCATATTGCTCATTCATTGTTTTTCTGATATCACTTAGTCTTTCTCTGTATTTTCCTTCACCTCTTTGAGCATATTTAAGATCATTAAAAGGCTTTGTTTGGTATGTCCACTTTCTTGTCTTCTTCCATGTTGTTTTCTGGAATTTTCCCTCTTCCTTTGGATGGACCATCATTATCTTTTCCTTTGTTTGTCTTGTACTCTTTTGTTGTACACTGTACATTATTATATTTTAAAATGTTAACTCAGATTGATTCTTTAAGATGTCTGTTTCTTGATTTTGTTAATAGTTGGTGATAAGACAGAGACTTTTTTGTGTATGAGCCCTCCTGTCAGGAAGGTCTGCCCAAAGCAGATGGAGTGGACATGCTTTTCCCAATTTTTGGTGTTCTGTCTTATCCTGGGCCTTTGTTCATTCATTATTTTGGAGTTCCCTTATTTACCATAGCTTGGTTGTTTCCTAGGAAATAGACCTTCCTCTCTGTGGTATTTGAAGCAGGCTGGACTTGCCCTAGACTCTCAGCATCTTTGTTTTCTACATTCCTATTGTGGTCTCATGCATCCCCCACAGAGGGGGCATGCTGGCCCCAAAGTGCCCCTGGGAGGGGATCAGGAAGTTTGCAAGAGTTTCTCTGGCAGTTCCCTACAGTTGAGCTTTCCTGGCCTGCCCAGCAAATGCAGCCCTGTAGTCCCGAGGAGACATATTATCTTTAAGTCTGCCCCACTACCCCTGAAGCCCTTGTCTGGGGTGGGTTGAAACAATCACTGCCACTGCCTTTGAGTGGGTGACTGGAAACAATAGCATCCCTCAGAGCCTGGCTCCAGCTGTCTAAATGTGTTCATCAGAAACAGTGCTTGGGGACCAGCCATGCCCAATGCTGTTCTTAGGGTAGAGGATAATGTACATCCCTTTCTGTCACCAGTGAGGTAGCCAGTGACTGGACCCCTAGGTGGCCTGCCAAGGGACTGCGGAATAGTCACTGGTAGCACTGGTAGCTGCCTCACTGAAGGAGCAATTTACTGATTTACTGTTTTTTCCTGTCATTTATCATCCTTCCCCAAGTCCCACTTTCTGGATGCTGTACAGTGTTCTTCTGGCCTCTGGAACTCCAAACTGGTTGTTTCAGACCATTCCCTCCTGTTCAAAAATAGTTTTGGTGTAGGACTGAGTCTTGGAGGTCCCTACTCTGCCATCTTCCCGCAATCCTGGATATGAATTTTTCAATGCAAACTTCTGGATTTAAGGCTGTGCCATTTTGCAAGTGTTGTACCCCAGAAAAGCCATGTCCTTTAATCCTGATTCAATATTGTAAGGTAGAAACCATCCTGATTAGATTATTTCTGTGGGATGCAGGGCTCCGGCTGTGGGTGTGACCTTTGATGAGATTATTTCCACTAAAATGTGGCATGCCCAGTGGTGGGTGTGGCCTTTTGGGTCAGCTGGAGGTGTGACCCTGCCTTTTCAGTGTAGGTCTTGATTAGTTTACTGGAGTCCTTTAAAAGAGGAAACATTTTGGAGAAAACTCAGAGCCAATGCAGATGCTCCGACAGCAGTTGCTTCAGAGCTGGCAAAGACATGGATGTTTGGAGATGCCTGGAGTGCTGACAGAGAGAGCAGATGCCTAGACATGGGCAGAGCCCAGTGGACATGGCTGTGCCTTCCCATGAGATGCTAAGCAAGCCAGAACCTTCAGAGACCAAGGGAAGTGAAGAGATGAAAGCCAGCCCTGGAGAATGTGAAACCTTCCTAGCTGACAGGCGTTCCAGGATACCATCAGCCTTTCTTGAGTGAAGGTAACCTCTCGTTGGTGCCTTTATTGGGACATTTTCCCAGCCTTAGGATTGTAACTTATTAAAGTCCCTTTTTAGGGCGGCTGCCATGGCTCAGCAGGCAGAGCTCCGACCTGCCATGCTGGAGGTCTGGAGTTCGATCCCTGGTGCCTCCTGCCCATATGCAAATTAAAAAAAAAAAAAGTCCCTTTTTAAAAGCTGTTCCATTTCTGGTATATAGCTTTCTGACTGCATTAGAAAACTAATACAAGGGGTCCATAAGATGATGGTAAAGCTTTCCTGAACCTTTAATAAAGGCTTGAACCAATTTAACATATTCTTGAGGAAAAATATATTGAAGTTAAAATAAAGAAGTATAGATAAAATTTATTTTTACTGTACTATTTATGATTGATTTTTGTATGTATGGTGTACTCAACATTCTTAGAAATGCAATTTCAAATCTTTAAGTCAAATATCATTGGTATTTTCCAAAATATTTTTGATAGCACCCTAGAACCTTTAATCTGTTCATTTTTCCCCATCTCCACCCACCATTGTCATTTTTTTCAACCACCAACTCTTCCTTAGTTCCTACAAAGTCTTTTCAGCAGCTCACCCTCATTTCATCCTTGTTCCTTTTGTAAGCCATTTCACCAACTGAAGCATGGAAATGGGTATGTCACTAATTTCCTTGAAACCCTTCCATGATTTCTCACAGAACTGACAGCATAAAATTCCAAATTTTTAGCTCATTCTACAATGTCTCTCACAGTTTATCTACCTCTCCATGTTCTTTCACTATTGCTTATTATGGTCCTTGAGTTCTCCAAGTAATAACAGCTTAACTCCTAATTATAGCTACAAGCCTCACCTTTGTAAGCTTTTTAAGTATTCTTCTCTTGCCTCATTATTTTTGAGTTTTACTGACTTTCATTATTTTTTCCTGAAACACACTGTTCGAGTTTGTTAGTTGCCAGAATGCAATATACCAGAAATGGAATGGCTTTTAAAAAGGAGAATTTAATAAGTTGCTAATTTACAGTTCTAAGGCTGAGAAAATGTCCCAATTAAAGCAAGACTATAGAAATGTCCAATCTAAGGCATCCA
The DNA here is from genome assembly GCA_004026745.1 of Myrmecophaga tridactyla. Lineage (NCBI taxonomy): Eukaryota > Metazoa > Chordata > Mammalia > Pilosa > Myrmecophagidae > Myrmecophaga > Myrmecophaga tridactyla. The sequence goes on along the minus strand of PVIY010009220.1, from coordinate 61,746 downwards.
GGGAAAGATTCCTTGGTTCAAGAAGGCCAATGATATTCAACATTTCTCTCTCAGCTGGAAGGGCACGTGGTGAACATGGTGGCGTCTTCTCTCTTTCTCATAACTCTATAAAAGGGACTTTCTCCAAAATGTTTCCTCTTTTAAAGGGTTAATCAGTGGAGTCATAATTCCACGGAAGCTATCTGATCAAAAGTTACCACCCACAATTGGGTGGGTCTCATCTCCATGGGAACAATCAAAATGCTCCCACCCAACAATATATTGAATGAGGATTAAAGGGCATGGCTTTTCTGGGTTCCACCACAGATTCAGACCAGCACACACAACAGGCCCATCTCCACCTTACGTTCTTTCCTTTGCTTGGAGACTTCTTCCCTCAGATCTTTTCTTGGCTGGTCTCATCTTGTTAATCAAGCCACCATTAAAATATTACCTCCTTACAGGGGCTTTTTCTGTGTAACAATTTTAAAGTTATTATTCTCCCAATCCTAGTACTCTCTATGATATTTTCCAGCATTGCTTCTTTACTTTTCATGCTCTTGTCACTATCCTAAAAGCTAGCATCCTTTCTCCTTCCTTTCCTCAGTCTTCTTTCTGTTATTTTTCTTCCTCTTTCTTTTCCTTCCTTCCTTTCTTTCTTCTTCTTTTTTTTTTTGTTTGTTTCTCTTTTTTGTCATCTCTGTACCTAGAATGGAGCTTGGCATATAATATCCACTTACTGTTTTTGAAGCTTGAATAAATAAAGGTCTCCTTTGAATAGGAATCCGTGACCATGGGATAACCTTCCCTCAACTTTTCACATGGTTGGTACCTACTTATCTCAGTGCCATTTCCTTAGAGAAGCCTCACTTGACTTTTATAATCTTTCATTGTCCCCTTACTTCACCCTCATTGCATTTGTCAGAATATGTATTTATATTTGTAGACCTTATCAAGAAGGCAGAATATATATGTATATGTAACCATAGTAGGTATGATATAAAAACTTATTGAATGAATGAGTACAGAAATGAATGTAAGTTATTAAGAAAGGAACCAAAGAGATGTTTTTCTTTTTGTGGTAAATGTCACCGCTACCTCAGTTATAATATCAGAAGCAGCAAATATCACTCAATGTTCGGCCTGTATTGGTATAGGATTGGGGAAGAGCCAGTAAGTCATCAATCAGGAATATAAAATCTGTGGGGAGGGCTTTTGGGCCTCACAATGGGAACACAAATCCAAGGGCTGAATAAATGATTGAACAGTTGGAAAGATGTGCAATAATAACAAGAAAATCATTGGGAGCATGTAGGAAAGGAAAAAAAATAATGACGAGATAAGATTGCAAACCCGACAATAAGGAAAAGTAATGGGAGAAGAGAATTGAGGTTAACAATTGTTTACCTTTGCAGGACCAGATACTTTATATAAGCAATGGAGGAAAAATGTACAATCATGCTCTGTGGTACACTCAATTATGTACCTCAACAACACATGTTCTTAATCTTACTCTACTTTCCTGCAGATTTGAATTTATTTGTAAATAGGATGTTCTAAAGATGTTGTTATTACTCAAGGTGTGGCCAGCTCAATCAGAGTGGACCTTAATCTGCATTACAGGAAGTCTTATAAAGAGAAAGGCACAGGAAAGAGCCAGAAGCTGAAAGTTTGAGAAGACAAAAGTCAGCAGAAGCTGAAAAAGTCTTTGGAAATTGAAAGAGCAAACACAAGGAGAGAGAGATGGTCATGTGACAGGAGGCAGAGATGCAGGCTGAAGAACCCAAAGGATTGCAGCAAGCTGGTACCAGAGCACTTCAGACTTTTAGGGGAAAGCACCCAAAAGGTAAAGCACTTAGTGCTAACACCTTGATTTTGGACTTCTATCCTCTGAATCTGTGAGTTAAAATAAATGCTTGTTGTTTAAACCGATCCATTGTGTGGTGTTACCCAGAGCAGTCTGGCAAACTAAGACATGCTCTTTTGTATTTCAGTAATGAATCTTGGTTGCATAATTTGGCATTCATGTTAAGTTGGGTCCTTCCTGACAACCTCCTTGGCAGATCTTCTGTAACATCAGTGTCTATCTATGACAATCTCGGTTGCCTTGGAATGAACATAGATCAAGGAGATTTCCCTGAGGGCCAATATAATTTATTGTCCCAACTGGGACAGTTTTAAGAGTGAAAGTTGATGGTAATAATTATACTAGGACAATAACTACAAGCAGGAGTTGCCCTGGGTAAACCAGGATATAGAATCAAAATCCAAAGCAGATGGATTTCAACTTCATGGTAATTAACGCTACAGAAAAATAAATCCCATTAATAATGATAGTGTCTAAAAGCAACATTGCCTAATTTAAGAATACTCTAAATCAGAGTATTTTACATGGTGTAAAAAATAGGAGTTAAACTATGTATTGATATTTTTTTGTAGAAAAGAAAGAAACAGTATTTAAGTAGCCAACAGCAACTCTTAGAAAGGATACGAATCAGAACTGCAATTGGCATATACCAGGTAGGTGGTCTATAATCCATCCAGGGAAATTCAAGGTTCTTATCGAGTTGGTTCCTTCCTGACACCTTCTTTGGCAGATCTCCTGTAGGATGAGGATTCACCACGTGATAGTCTCAGCTGCTTTAGGGTAGATGTAGACCACGGAGAGTTACTAAAGGGCCGACTCATGCCAGCCTTTCAGGACTTGAGTTACGGTCTCTCTGCGATTGGCCATACTTTACCAATTTCATGGCCCTGACAAAAGGCACTCATTGAGGTGGCTCAGTACAATATGCATTGTGACAGTCTTGTGACATTATGGAATGCGAGGATGTCCTGAGAGGCACAGTAACCAGAACTATCACAAAGATAAAAGAGTATGTTTTTTCTTCCTATTGAGTGCCAAATTAGCATGACATGTTAGTAATAGAGACCATTGCACAATAATTAATTTTTAAAAAAAAATTCTGCCAACTCCTCTCATCATTGTAAAAAAATGGTCCATGAAATGATCCACCCTCTGCAAATCACTCAAGGTTCATGTTTTCTAAGATATTAGATAATGTGACTCATCCTATTATATTTCCTAGCCATAAATTCCAAGCTGATTAAGGTCGATGGAGTTTGATCATCAAAATGTTGGTGATAGGTTCTTAAAATATGATAGGACTGTATCAATATTCTAGCAGAGTTTATTTTATGAAGCATATCACTTGAGCACTAACATTTGCTCACCATTAATGCTTTGCTATCTATTTATTTAATTAAGCCAAAGTCAGATTTTTTTGAATTTTAGGGTGGACACAGTTTCTCTTTCCATTCTTAGCTATTGTAATCACACTGCATATTTCTGAGGTTTTCCTTTAGTGCATATGTTCAGTGAAAACTCATGCATATTTCACTTAATAGGCTTAATTATCAGCCTTCCACTAATTATAATTAAAGTCTCCTCAGGTAATTGTGTAAGTTAACTTTGGCAATTTACACATACAGAAGATTATTTTGTAGAATAATAGGGCATTGTGCTCCAAAGTACAGTAAAGAACATAAAAGATACGAACACAGAATAATAGAATTTAAAGTTCTAATATACTAAGCTTTTCTTATGCATTGCTATATATCTATTTGCAAATTGTGCTACTAAATATATTACACCATCTTTCTATAATAATGATCCCTTAATGCAAACACGATGGCAGTAGGCATTTCTACTAAAAATTACTTCTAAAACATATAACTGCTTCTCCCCTTTCTTAATAGATATTAGTATCCTAAGATCTTGTTAAATAGCTTATGCTTTAGAAGATAAATGCCGTCAAAATTGGTAATTAAAATGCAAAACAAATGAAAAAGGCTTTTCTCAAAGTGTCGATTCCTGAATGTACACATTAAGGTTTTCTCGGTTCACGAAGCTTATTTTTTAACTGTTATTTATACCTAATGGTTAGTTTATATGTTCGTACATTAAGAAGTCGGTGTTTTGAAGATGCCATATGACACCAAAATGGCCATCTTTTAAAATTATGGGATGCTTCATTGCAGAATCAGACTCTAATCTGCAACCAATTTGTGTCAGCTTCTGCATAGAAAAGATCTCAAATCCTCACTTAAACTGGGAATCAGCTGAAGGTCTGTCTTGGTTTCTTGAGCCCAGCGCAATTAGGCGGCACGCGAATGTGGACCACATGCATTTATTGCCCTTCCTAGCATGTGCTACTTTGATGTGTTAGGTCGGAAGGCTCACTCTTTTCTGGGCAGCCTTTCTCCTGGGTCTTTATACTGCTTAGCAGTTGAGTCCAGACTTTGAAACACAACCTAATTTAGAGGCGGATGGTGCAGCTGCTGCTGTCATTTCAGATGATTTTTTTTTTTTTTTGGCTTTTATGTCAGCTTAGAATCTTGGGTGTTGTATCAGCAAAGCAGTGCCTGTGATTCACAAAACAGAAAGTACACCATTTAGGCTTTTGTTTTTGCCTTTAAATTGAATTTTAATACCTTCTATGCTATCAAAAATTGTGATTGAGCAAAAACACATAAAATGCTGTATGTGCTTAATTGCAAGAAAGGCATGAATAAATAACATGAGGCTCTATTGGTATTGTTTTGCCACCAGAATTGTTCAGCATCTGATAAACATTGATGGTAGAATATATGAAATGTAAATAAAAATAAAGCAGCCTCTTGTTTCTTCGCCTTGTTCACTTTCAGTCTGATATGTGTGGCACAGCTTCCTTTTTTCCCCTCTAAATGTTTGTCTACCTCATCTTTAAAGCTTTTTGTGGTGGTGGTGGTGATTTAGTTTCTGTTGAGCTGCCTGCTTTACCTTAGCAGAGAGCTTACCAAACAAATCCTTTGTGGAGAAAGCTAATAATGGACCAGTTTATTTTCATTTTCATTAATTGAAAACCCTGAGTCTGAGAAACTGTGAATCATTGACTTTTAAAATTGGAAACAGTTTCAACATCTCCAGATCATCTGCTACTTGATATGAAGAATTGTTTGATTCCTAAAAGAGGTAGAGATTTGATAATTAAATGCCAGGGAAGCTATAGAATCATATGGATAGATTCCCCCCCCCAAAGGATGAAAAGGCATGGAAGATCCCCTTTATGCTTTCCTTGTTGACAAGGAACATTTATTGTTGAGAGACATAAGGATAGCGCTTACATGTGTGTGTGCATTTTTAAATAGGTTTGCAAAGAAAATACCCAGGATTCTCTCTGTGATGAAAGTGCACCTAAAAATACGGAGAATACTAACAACTGTTGCATTTTAACAGTGAAGCAAGTCTAAATTCTATTTATCCAAGTTTTTCAATATTCTTTTTTACCTTTCTGTCTAGAAATTGTCATTGTAATATATATTCTAGGGAAATGTCACAAAATATGCCGCATATATATTTTCTCTCTGGGAAAGAACCTTAGGTATTATTGATGATACCAAACCAGGTTTAAAGGATGGTGAATGTTTACCCTAGCCTTACTTCAATGTCAAATATTGGAAATAGCCTAAATATCTAGAAAGGGAATTGGTTAACTAAAATGTTTCATAGCCACTTAATGGAATACTATGCAGTAATTTAAAATGTTTATGAAGATATTCAAAAATAATATTGCACATTTATGTAGGAGATATTAACACATTATGGTAATAGTGTCTTTACTTAATTGGGATATAGAATTTTTCCCATTCCTACTTGTTTTCTTATTCCTACTTGTTCCTATTCCTACTATGTTCAAAATTTTTTACATTGAGTAATGATTTATAACTTTTATAAGGTGATAATGTAAACTTTAGCTTAAAAATATCTATCTAAGTTCTGTTATATGCAACATACTGTACTTTGATAACTGGAATTGCTTGCTAGTTATATTTTGCAACTTAAAAATAATTGAAATTCAATCCCATTTAATTTCTTAGTTTTAAAATTACTTTTAAAAAGTAATAAATTTAAAAATACATGGTTTTTCTTTGACATTTCTTTCCTTTTTTGGGGGGCATTTTTCCAACTACTGAATTTAATTTTCTCATTTTATGTTTATTATGTGAACATTTGGTACTATAGGGAATTATTGCAATGTGAATTTCTTATAAATATTTTAAGTACTGTCATATTTTCCAAATGTGGCTAAATTTGGAAAAAATAAGAGTTTTGTGAAACTGGAAAATTCTTTTTAATAGTAGCCAATGAGAAAATATAGCTAATAGTTATACTAATATACTAAATCCACATATGTTTATCATGACTTGAGACTAAATTGGAGGGAGACCCACACAGTAGGCATATGTTGTGATGTAAATTTAAATTAATTACAATTAAATAAAATTTAAAATTCCATCCTTCAGTCACACCAGCCACATTTCAAGTCCTAAATAGCCACACTGGTGACTATGACTTTGAATGGCACAACCATAGAACATTGCAATTATCACAAAAATATTCTCCTGGAAAGAGCTAATAGAGGATTCTGGATGATTAGTGTTCTGCTCCTGATTTTCCCTTTACGTATGTGTGGAGAACCCCTTTCCAGATGATTTTCTCAGCTTTCGTTTTAAATTTTGCCATTACATAAAGACACTTTCGAGTGAAAGGGAGAGAAAAGCTTATGTCTCAGTGAGTTTTGTTTGCCATGTGTGCTTATGTGACAAAAGAAAGTAGTGGGATTGAACAAGAGTCTGTAATAAAATAAAATCCATCATTCATGCCTTTGTTCTTACAGTAGTTACTTTTTTCAGAAACCCAGATGTTATATTTTTTACTTTACTATGAGCACTGTGGTACAGAACTCTGTGCAAACAGAATGTGTGGGAAAAATGTGGCGGCTACTACCAATGTGAAATGAAAGGTGAAGGGAAGTGTTTCCTTAATCATGAGAAGATAAGAAAGAAGATAAATTCCACTGAAAATGCTACTTTAGATGGAAAAAATATAAAACAAAGCTATAAATACGGCAACCATCTCTAAGATAAGTATTGGTAGAATCTCTTGTTACACATGAGTATTTTTCTCATCTCAGTATACTGAGTATTGTACAGATAGTGAATTTCAAGATTAAAGTAGAGATCTGACTCATAGTTTTAAAAGGAATACTTATTACTTAAATCATAAATCTAAGAATTCTCAATATAAAAATTGGAGGGAATACAACAAAGCATAGAGAGGAAAGTCAAAGCCTTTAATTTTTTTCAGTTAATAATTTTGCATAATAATGATATATTTATTTTTAAAAGATAATGTCTTATTCTGAGAACTTCCTACTTAACCTCGTATCATAAGCACTTTCCAAAATATTTGAAAGTCATAAAATGTCATCTCAAATATCTCACTTTTTATTCAACTCATTTATGTTGGTATATCTAGATTATTTTAAACTTTGTTATTTAAATGATGCTTTTTTGCACAAGTCTTTTGTGACATCTGTGATTATTTCTTTAGGATAGATTTTCTTTTTTTTTTTTTGCATGGGCAGGACTGGGAATCGAACCCAGGTCTCCGGTATGGCAGGTGAGAATTCTGCCTGCTAATCCACTGTGGCCCACCCTGGGATAGATTTTTTAAAGTGGAATTACTAGATTATAGACTTCAATTTGCAATGCTCTTGCTTCTTATTAATAAATCTTTTTACAATATGGAGTAATAATGTATATTCCCACTAACAGTGAATATGAATACTTGTTTTTCCTAATACATCCTTGCCAGGATGGCAGATAAAGGAGTTGAATAATATTCAGCATAAATTTGAATCCATTCATTGTTGAGAACTTCCAAAGATGGTGCAATCAACATCACATATTTTTTTATTGTGATAAAACATATACTATATAAAATTTCCCATTTTAACCACTGAGCCACCTCTCCCCCCTCAGATATAAATCTTTTTATTGACAGATGTTGGGGGATGTGGTTTTGATGTGTGGAAACAAAGAGGTGTCTAATATTGAACCACAGCACTAAGCAAATTATCCACCCAGACAAGGAAAGGTTGGGCAATAACAAGCCTGCTACTGCATAGCAATAAATGCTTTTACACATTAAAGGGACACTGAGGATGCAGAAGACCTGCTTCCTGGTGGCTCTTCAAGAGATCAGGAGGAGAACCTAAGCAGAGCACTCACCCATCCCAAAGGCAACAAGGGCTTCAGTTACTACTTTGGCTCTGTTGAGATTATGTACAATATTTTTTGTACTATATATACATATATATGTATATGAACAATTTTTTATTGTGAAATACAAAATATATACCAAAAAGTAATAAATTTCAAAGTATACTTTAACAGGTTAGTTATAGAATAAATTTCAGTGTATGGTGTGGGTTACAGCTCCACAATTTTAGGTATTCCATTATAGGTGCTCTAAGACACTGGCAACTAAAAGGAAGTATCAATACTCATTTCTTAAATTTTATTTTCTCTGTTAGAACTCGTCCTTTGATCCTTCTCCCAATCTTTAGGGTTATTTGGGCAATGACCATTCTAATTTCTTCGTATTGGAAAGGGGTGTCAACGTTACGGGATAGGAGGATGCAGCTGGTTGATGTGCTTGGAAAGACTGGTAAATCTGGGTTTCAGGGTTTATCTGGCCTAGAACCATTCAGAGGTTTTAGGTTTCTGGAAAATGAGCTAAATGAGTGAAACTTTTATAAAGTCTCAGATAGAGCCCTGGGTATTCTTTAGGGTTTACAGGAATCCTATTGCTTGGGGCTTTGGTAAAGCATGGCAATTAGCATTATCTAGCTGAAGCTTGCATAAGATTACCCTTCAGAATAGCGTGCAATGTATTTTTGAATGAATGGATGCATGAATGATTTGGAAGCATTCAAGACTTTACTGCATCTCCTCCAGATGGACTGTGTATGTATTCTTTATAATGCATTTAATCTCCATTTCATGACATAGTTTCTGTTGACTCCATACTGGAGTCCACTACAGGATGAGTTTGCTTCGACATCCTTCACTTAATATACGTCCTTGTGACAGTCTGCACTTGACCATATGAACTATTTTTAGTTCATCTACAGATAGCACCTATATTCAAGAGTTTTCCAAGTCCATCTCCTGCTATGCTATTTGAGAAAGAATTTATGTGTTTATAATATTTTAAGGGTCATCGTTGGTTTCCCCAAAGGCTTTATTGACATGTGTCACTATCTCATCCAGTTGTGAAAACTTGTCCCATTTGGCTTCTATTTCTTAATTTTTTTTTGTTCTGATGCTAAATATTTATCTTTGAATTGCCAAGAGTATGAAGGAAATTTGTTAATTTGAATTTTTATATTTCTTTATCCACCCACGGAGTGAGCATTTCTAAAGTCTAAAATTACATTTCTTCTATTTAAATTTAGCTTTCATGTTAATATATAAAACAAAATAATAAATATGTACAAATAATGTCTACACCAATAGCGCACATTCCAAGTACAGTTTTATTTGTATTGGTTTTTTACTTTTTAAAAGAGAAATATCATAATCTAAAACTAAGAAATATCCTCAATCTTATTTTGAGGATTATAAAGAAAACAAAGTATTTTATAAGTAGATTTGATGTATCTGTAATTATATATTCAAATAGTCTTTTTCAGGGGATCTTACAATATTTAGGCAACAAATTTATATTAGAAAATTTGAAAAAATAAAATTCCATTGCACTGTTAAAAATCTTCCAAAGTAGCTTATGTGTTATCTGAATTTAAGGGGGGAAAAAGATAAAATTAGGTTATGATGAACTACAAAGCATTGTTTACATTGTTTTGTAGTTGCCTTTAGTTTTATAGAACCCTCTTGGAATAGCATTTATTAAATATATAATATGTTGTAAGCACTTTGTGCAGAAAGTATAGGGCTAAGGTAATTTAGATGATAAGCCTAAGAGCTAAGGTGTGTCTAACTCCGAAGTCAATATTCTACATCCATATAAACTATGTACACAACATAATCATCAGTAGTATTACATTAGTACAATTTATTTTTGGTAGGGGAGCTTTAAAGAAATAAAAAAAAAGTCTGCTCTCAATAAGCTTACAATCCATTTGATCAGAGGCATACACAAAAATCTTTAAATAGCAATAATTTTGTTTTATTAGTCAAGGCTTGCAATGCAGAACATAAATAAAAATTAACCCTACCACAAAATGCATGGTAGTTGCTTCTTTTTTGTTGGAAGAAAGACATTTAATGATGTTGAAACCTGTGGTAAACAGAGACTAAGCTCTACAAAGAGACTCCAAGATAGCATAGCTCAAATAAGATCTAAGTGCATTTAATGTTCATGTAACAATCCTGAGGTAACTGATCCGCAAGGGAAATCTTAAGCCCACAAAATTATTCAAGGGCCAGGTTTCTTCCCCTTTGGTGCTTTACCATCTTCTAGGGGGGTTCTCTGTTCTTATAGTCAGCGCTGGCTTATGAGCAACACATCTACATTCCAATCCAGGAAAGGAACCACAGCCAAGTGTAATATATATTTATTATGTAATATATATATTATTATAAGGGAAGTTGTAGGTTTACAGGAAAATCATGCAGAAAGTGCAGAGTTCCATAAACCTTCCCACCCCTGCTCACACACACGGTTTTCCTGATTATTAACACCGCATTATTATGGTACTTGATTGCAATTGATCAAAGAATATTATTATAATTATGCTACCAACTATAGTTCACATTTTATGTTAGGGTTCACTGCTTGTGTTGTACAGTCTTATGGGTTTAAAAATTTGTTTATTCCTGTAACATATATACAACGTAATATTTCCCTTTTAACAACAGTCAAATATTCAGCGGTGTTAATTACATTTAAATGTACCATCACTACCATCTATTACTGAAACTTTCCCATTACCCCAAACAGAAACTCTACCTGTTAAGTATTCATTTCCCATTCCCTACCCCCACCCAGCTGCTGTAACTTGCATTCTAGTTTCTGACTGTATGAATCTGCTTATTCTAATTATTTCATATCAGTGAGATCATACAATAGTTGTCCTTTTGTGTCTAGCTTATTTCACTCAACATGCTGTCTTCAAGCTTCATCCATGTTGTCATATGCATCAGAACTTCATTTCCTTTAATGGTTGGATAGTATTCCACTTTATGTGTATACCTTATTTTGATTATCTATTCATAGGTTAATGGACACTTGGGTTGCTTCCATTTTTTGAAAATTGTGAATCATGCAACCATGAGCATCAGTGTGCAAATAATTCTTTGAGCCTCAGCTTTCAATTTTTAGGGTTTACACCTAGAAGTGTGATTTCAAGGTCATATGATAACATACACTTCATTTATTGAAGAACCACCAAACTGTTTTGCTAGCAGCTGCACCATTTTATACTCTCACCAACAAATGTTATTTTCTGGTTTCTAATTGTAGCCATCCAAGAGAGTGTTACATGGTATCTCATTTTGGAGAAATGCCTTTGCAAGCCTTTTGCCTATTTTTAAATTGGGTTGTTTGTCTTTTCCTTGTTGAGCTGGAAGATTTCTTTATATATTCTGAATATTAAACCCTTACTAGATATGTGGCTTTCAAATATTTTCTCCCATTCTATTGGCTGTCTTTTAACTTTCATGATAAAGTCCTTTGATGCACAATTGTTCTTAAATTTGTTGAAGTCCCATTTGTCTATATTTTCTTTTGTTGCTTTTACTTTTGGTATAGTTTAACCATTGCCTGACACTAAATCCTGAAGATGATTCTCTATGCTTTCTTCTAGGAGATTTTTAGTTTTGGTTCTTACACTTAAGTCTTTGATCAATTTTGAGTTAATTTTGGTATATGGTGTGATGTAGGTTTACACCTTCATTTGTTTTGCATGTAAGTGTCCAGTTTTCCCAGCCCCATATTTGTTGAAGAGACTGTTCTTTCCCCACTGAATGGAATTGGCCAACTTGTCAAAAATCAACTGGCCACAGATATGAGGGTCTATTTCTGAAATCTCTATTCAATTCCGTTGGTCTATATATCTGTCTTTACTTCATACCATGCTGTTTTCAGTACTGTAGCTTTGCAATAAGTACTTTTTTTTCTTTTGCATGCTGTATGGCGGGGTCACAATTCATTGTTTTTCCATGTGAATTTCCCGTTGTTGCCGCACCATTTGTTGCATTTTTATTTGTTTGTTTGTTTGTTTTGGAGGAAGTGCATGGACTGGGAATCAAACTCGGGTCTCCCGCATGGCAGGGTAGAATTCTACCACTAAATTACTTTGCACCCTTGCAATAAGTTTTAAAATTGGAACATGTGAGTCCTTCAACTTAGTTCCTCATTTTCAAGATGGTTGTAGCTGTTATGGGGCTTTGTCCTTTCATATAAATTTGATGATTGGTTTTCCATTTCTGAAAAGAAGACTGTTGGAATCTTGATTGAGATTTCATTGAACCTGTAAATTTTTTTGGATAGAATTGGTATAGTAACAATATTTAGCCTTTCAATCCATCATCATGGAATGTCCTTCCATTTATTTACATCTTCTTTGATTTCTTTTAGCAAAGTTTTTCTGTTTTATGTGCACAAGTTTGTTATATTGCTGGCTCTTAGATATTTGATTTTTTAGTTGATATTGTAAATGAAAATTTTTTCTTGATTTCCTCTTTAGATTGTTTATGACTGGTGTATAGAAACACTACTGATTTTTACATGTTGATCTTGTACCCCATCAAACTTTGCTGAATTTGTATATTAGATCTTGGAATTTTGTTGCAGAATTTTCAGGATTTTATTACGTTGGATCATGTCATCTACAATTACTAAAGATTTTACTTCTTTCTTTCCAATTCAGATGCATTTTACTATTTTTCTTGCCTGATTTTTCTGGCTAGATCTTCCAGTACAATATTGAATAATGGTGGTGACATTGCACATCCTTACCTTGTTCCTGATCTTACAGGGAAAGGCTTCATTCTTTCACCATTGAGTATAATGTTAGCTGTGATTTTTCATATGTATAACCTTTATTATATTGAAGAAGTTTCCTTCTATCCCTAGTTTTCTAGGTGTTTTTTTTTTAATCAGAAAAGGTGCTAGATTTTGTTGAATGCTTTTTCTGCATCAATTTAGATGATGTATTTTCCCTCCATTGTTCTATTGACATGGGATATAATATTGATCGATTTTCTTATGTTAAACCATGCTTGCATACCCAGAATAAATCTCACTTGATCATTGTGCAAAATTCTATTAATGTACTGTTGGATTTGGTTTACTAGTAGTCCTTTGAGGATTTTTGAACCTATATCCATAAGAGATGCTGGTCTGCAATTTTCTTTACTGGTGGTATCTTTATCTGGCTTTGATATGAGGCTGATATTGGCTGCATAGAATGATTTAGGGAGTGTTTCCTCCTCATCAATTTTTGGGAAATATCCAAACAGGGCTGATGTTGATACTTCTAATGTTTGGTAAAATTCCTCTGAGAAGCCTGTTCCTGGGATTTTCTTTGTTGGATGGTTTTTGATTGCTGATTCAATGTGTTTACTAGTTATTGCTTTGTTGATAGCTTCTGTTTCTTCTTGAGTCATTATATGTAGCTAGTGTGTTTCTAGAAACTTGCCCATTTCACCTAAGTTGTCTAATTTTTTGGCATACATTTGTCAATAGTCTCCTCTTTCAGTATCTTTATTTCTGTGGGGTTGGTAGTGATGCCACACTTTCATTTCTGATTTTAGTAATCTATAGCTTTCTAAATTTGTGGTGATTTGATTCCCTGTCTAGTGTCCTTTATTTTCATCCTGAAGAACTCCCTTTATCATTGCTTGAAGGGCAGATCTAGTTTGTTTTTGTGGGAATATGCTTATCTCCTCATTTTTGAAAAAGTGTCTCACTGGATCTAACATTATTATTCTGTAATTATGTTCTTTCAGCCCTTTATACATTTCTTTCCACTGCCTTCTTGCTTCCATGGTTACTGAGTAAAAACTGGCACTTAATCTTATTGGGATGCCCATGTACCTAACATGTTTTTCTCTTGTAGCTTTCATAACTTGCTCCTTGTTCTTGGTAGTGGGACAGTTTGACTGCTATGTGTCTTGGCATGATTCTCTTCAATTTTATCCTCTTTGGGGTTTATTGGTGTTCTTGAATGTATATATTTATGTCTTTTGTGAAATTCAGCAAGTTTTCTGCCATTATTTCTTTGAACATTTCTTTTGAGCCTTTCTCTTTTGCTTTTCCTTCTGGGACTCCTATAATGCATACATTGCTATGTTTGATGATATCTGACAGGTCTCTTAGGCTCTGTTCATTCTTTTATATTATTTTCTCCTTCTGTTAGCTTGAATCATTGCCATCATCTTGCCTTTGATTCACTGTTTCTTATGCTAGTTCCCCTCTGCTTTTGAAGCCTTATATGGAATTTTTAATTTCAGTTATTCTGGTCTTCATCTCCAAAATTTGTTTGGTTCCTTTATACATATCTCTTTATTGAGATTCTCATATTAGTCATGCATTTTTTTTCTTCTGATATCCTTTGGTTCTTCCTCTGTGCTTTCTTTATCTTCTTGTGAATATTGAGGATTAAGTTTTTAAAGTCTTTGTTTGGTATGTCCAAAGTCTGGCTCTCCTTATTGATAATTTCTAGTTTTTATCTTGTTTTTTTGTTTGTTTGTCTTTTTTTTTTGATGTGCCATAATTTTTCTGTTTCTTTGTCTTGTGATCTTTTCCTGCCCACTGTCCATTTTAATATTTTAGTATGTTAAGTCTAGGATTTAGTTCCTGAGTAATTGTTCCATAAATTTGTAATTAGCTAGTGATATGACATACATTTCCTTGAGTGCCAGGAGTTGTTAAAAGCAACAAACCAATGCAAAAAAAAAATACCTTTCACGGTCTTTGCAAGTTGGCTCTGCATTAACTGGTGCTCTGTTTCAGAATTTATCTTTCCTATGAAGAAGACCAGCCTGAGGCAAAAGTGTAGGGTAAGGTACTCTACATATTTTTTGAGCATGTTTCTTGCCCTGTGCTCTTGCTTGTGTGGTCATAAGAATTCCCCTGTTTGCAGGAATTTGACTTTCCACTCTATCCCCTATGAAATAGATGGAAATAGATGCTCTATTATATGTGTTAAATCTGGTAAGCTTTTGCTCTAGGCAGCTTTGACTTAGTTTTTTCTTACACTGCCCTTGCTGTCTACACAATGCTTCTGCCTACAAAGCAAAGTCTGGGAGGCTGAACCTGAGCGGAGTTTCTGGGTTCAGTGTTTTCAGGTGGCCACTTCATAGATTGGCACCTGCACACAGGCACCCTGGCGTGTTCATAGGGATTGTTCTGCTTACCAAAGTGGGGCTAATGGCCTAAATGAGAACACAAGCTGTCTTCACAGTAAGCCTGGGGACATTGTGACTATTTTGTAATTCAGGGGAATATGAGTGCAGAAAGAAAGACAACTCTTGTTTCCATGAAAGTTGAATACTTTCAAGATGAAAGTAAAAGGCTGGGGAGAAAATGTAGAATTAGATATATTTAAGATAACCATAAATCAAGGTAAAAATTTTAATATAGAAGGACACAAGGCTATGTGTTTTTAATATTTAATAGAGAAGGACACAAAGATCTGGGAGACTGATCCTTCCTGGGAGGGAGGATGAGAAAGGGGGCCATGAATATCTCCTATCATTTTTAAAGCTGTGTTGTCTTGATTTGGCACTTTCCCAGTTACTGTAACCCTTTAACGATTTCTAGAGTTTTGAGGAGGATGATGCTGCCAGTTTTTGCTAGTTGTTCAAAGATCGTGTGGTGGAATGCCACCCTGGAGTATCTTGCAACACCATCTTGGTTGACTGGACTCCCACACCCAAGTTTTAAGTATTGGTCTCATAGCTTCCATGTATCACCTCCACTCATGACACTTTTTGAAAGATTTGAGCCAAACCTAGTTGCAAGTCACCCTAGGAAAGGTAGTCTCTATGTGGACAACCATGTTCTCTGCTAATACATTGTGGGGTGGATGCTATTCATTTATCAAAAGAACAGAAAGAAAGTATGGATGCTGAGGGATATTTCATTTTTAACTAAATCTACTGATTCCTCATTTCTCCAAAGATGTTAATACAGAGTTTAGCCAATTTAACTTTGCTTTACTTAATTTCTTTTCTCTCTCAAGATATGTTGGAACAAATTGCCTATGCGATTACAGCTTGCTCCATACCCTAAGAGTTGGAGATACCATACAAGTAATTATGATTCTTTTATCTTTTAATGAGGGCTTAGTGAGGAGTAGTGTGTAACCCAAATTTCTTCTGCTAAATCATGTCAGAGCTAAGACAAAATGTAGAACCTCTTTTAAATCTAAAGTTTAAGCCCACTTCTTAGTTAATTTATTTTAAAAAGCAGTTAAAATGAAATATAAAAAATATATACATACCTTAAACATGTTCTTTTATTTAAAAACATATATGTGGGAAAAGGCCATTTTTGTTTATAAAATGGATATAGAATTGGAGGGCCCCAGCATCTTTCTGGAAGAAATTTCAACCCATTTGAATTATCTATAATTTCCAGTTTCCATTTCTTTGAAAAAAAGAATGAAAAAAATAAACATTTGAAGTTATCATATCTTTGTGTCCTTCTATACTAAAATTTTTACCTTGCTTTATGGTTATCTTAAATATATATAATTCTACATTTTCTCCCCAGCCTTTGACTTTCATCTTGTCTTTTGAAAGTATTCAACCTTCCTGGCAACAAGAGTTGTCTTTCTTTCTGCACTCATATTCCCCTGAGTTACAAAATAGTTATTTAAGTTATGTTGGTTTAACAACAAGACCAACTGAAACACACATCTCGAGTACAAACATAAGTGACTTATAAAACACAACTCAACCATGAAGCAGACATGGTAGCATACTACAGAGTTGTTTACAATCTCTGGTCAATATGCTGCATGCATCAATAAGTACATTATAAGGAGGGGATAGAGAACTCTTTAGAGGGCTTTTATGCTGCTAAATATTTACCCTCAACTAATCCTTATCTATTTCTCATATTTTAAAGTTTACTATTCCTTCCCTTTTGTTTTAGTTGTTATTCTTTTAATATTCTGCACTATTAACAACTGAGATCCTTTTGTTAGAAACTGTGGTATCCCAGGATTTTAGCATATGGTCCCAATGCTCAATGGACTTATATATGGCAGAGAAGAAAGAACTCTATGTTCTGAAAACCTGGGGAATATCAAAGATAATTTGTTGTGTAGACAAAGTTTTTCCCAATCTTTTCTATATTCTTCCAGGTCTTCTAAGAAAAGCCAATATGTTATATAATGCAATTGATTTTCTATGCCAACAAAGTGAATAAATTGATAAAGGTGCTATAAATTATCTTAAAAGCAGAAAAAACTTTCTTACATGCACATGTTCTTCAAAGCCATGGAAGCAGTTTAAACTTTCAAGTTTATGTATGCCATAAGACCTTGAGAATCCTCACTTGAAGTTTCTTTCATAGAAGCAAGGGCACTTGATCAGATTTCATAGAGAAGCAGAATTTGTGGACTCTGAACTTCAGAATCACTTATGATTATATTAATTTGTCATTGGATTAGAGAAACAAACATATACATAACATGGATTGTTAGGTAACCATTAAAATATCCCTTATGAAGGATTTAAAAAGCAATATTGAAAACTTCTGTATAGAACTTTTGTGTAAAACCATGAAGTAAAGCTATTATAAGTAAAACTATTACATAATAACAGGTATATTAGAAGTCATATAAAAGCCTGAAAGGACATAGACTGAAGAGATTATTGGTGATTTAATATTGTGTTTGTATTTACTTTTTATCAATAAAAATAATAATTGTTTTTAACAAGTATTACATATATTTCAGATTTCCCTAATCCACCTCTTAATGGAAGGTGCATTTTTTATTCTACCCAGAAATTTAAAAATTCATGGAATTTTTAATTGTTCTCAGGTTTTGATAAAGATGCATTTCAGTTTCAAGTAACTTAGAAACTATGGATGATTCACACATAACAAAGTTATTAGTTGTTGGAAATGTTACCTGTATCTATGTTTGTATGTGTTTTCCAAAATGCAAAATGCATTAGTTACTGGATCATCTGGTTACATATATAAGTAATATAAACTTCCCTTGTTCTATTATGCGGCTCATCTTAAATTTATGTACCTAGGAATTAATGTAGCTGGTAGACTTCTGGTCTGAAAATTGAACAATTAGCAGATCAAAATCTAAATGAAAGATATATTTCTCTAAAGATGATATAACTAAAAATTTAATTTATAGGATATGACACATTCTTTCAAATAAATGATAAATGAAGACTTGATCACATGATAGCTATCAGCTTAATTCATTCCAGATAATCAAAAGTCCATTTCAGCTACTTACTCTGTAAAGGTTAAAGAACATTTTCATATTCAAGTTTGTTAGAGAATTTTGTGGCAAAGGTAATGGAATTCATAAAAATGGATAAAAGAAAATGCAGCTAGTTATAGGTTGCCCAAGTGTTGATTAGGTAAGCACAAAATAAAAAATTACTATCACCAATTTGTTTATTGCATATAGTTTAGTTCCTGTGCTTCACCTACATTCTTCTTGCCTGACTTTTGTTAGAAAAGGTCAGATTTTGAGTAATTGGCTGAAAGTATAATTAAACCTAATTAACAAGTAATGCAAGTAAGACTGCGCAATTATAGAAATGATTTTTACAATGATAAACTATAGCAGAAAGTTACAGTGTCACAGCTTCTAAAATACATTTTTTCCCTAAATGATATAGAATCAGGAACAGCTGTGAAGTTTTATATAGATATATATTTGACAAAAAGGTTTTTTGAAAACTGTTATTTTTCCTTCCAATTATGCCAACCTGTGGATCCCTACCAAATTTAAATGGACCCTGAAGTTAATTTTACAATGATACTCAGAAAATATAGAAAAATGAACTACCTAGAATAATAAATTAATTGTTGTTTTTTCTTTATCCCTGTCTGAAGTTTTTATGGTTTTAGGTTTTCAAGCTCTTTAATGGAACACCAAGCATATTACATTATAAAATACAAAAAATTATGAATATGCTGAGAAAATTCGGTGATAGAGACATTTATAATATTCTAATTTTATTATTTTTGATTCTTCACAGTCTTACATGAATTACACATCTAAAATAAGGCTCTCCCCCATAGAAATGTTTTTCTTGCAAGAAATCCACTCATATATTAATTTTCTTAGGTTCCAACAGACTCTGAGTGCATGTCCTTTGCTAATTTTTTCCCAATCACACTTGCTTCAACGAAATAAATCAGTAGAAAACATAAACAGGCAGTCTTCATGCTGCATACTCAGTTCCATTTTGTTACAGTGGGTTAAAAATAACAAGTAGGAAGGAATTTCAGTTGCTTTCAACAATTCTGCATGCACAGGTTTGAGTAGTTAATAACTTTTTTTAGGGAGATGTTGAAGAAATACTACCTATTTATTTTTTCCTGCTAGTGTTTTAAGTTCATGACTTTCAAATACTTAACTCTGTTATCTCCTTCTGCTTGTCATCTCTAACTGGATATCCACTAGAATCATGAAGTAACCCTGAACATATTTTTTATCCAGGATCTTGGTCAGAGGTTGTGCAAAATGGCATCTGGCCTTAGGAGTTAGGAGCTTAAAATCCATGCTCTGCTTACTTCTCAAAGTGTGCTCCTCATGTGTAAGCATGCATCCTAAAATAGGAGCACCTTTTATTTCAAATTTGTCAAATAGCGGTGATTGGGTTCATGAGTCATGTTATTTCTCTCTCCCTTCCTTCCTTTCTTTTTCTCTCTTTCTCCCTTCTTGTTTTTCCTTTTGTATTTGTTCTTTCAGTTAATGGTCTCCAGGACCCCATAACTCAATCACTTTCAAATTCCCCCTTCCCCTTACATCTAACCAACCTCCTCATGCCATTGACTTTCTTTCTTCAACATATTTCAAGCCTGTTTCTTCATGTCACTCCTACTAATACTTCCTATAGTCAGGCCAATATGATCCATTACTCTACTATTGTATAGACTTTTCATTTTCTTCCTTTTTACAATCTCTGCTTCCCAGCATTTAACATTCTTTCTCTATGAAAATATCTTCCCTTAATTAATGCTTTTTTCTTACAGACATCCAAGACTTTACATTTAATTTTGACTAGAACATCCTGATACAGTCGTTTTTGTACTTTACCTGAAGGACATAGTAATTCTGAATGTTAGCCCTAGTATAGAATGTGATGTAGAATGGTTCTTTGCCTTTTTCCACATGGTTGTGATGATCTTTTCTTAAAAGAATCTCCCTTTCCTGATTACTGGGTATCAACTAGATTCTTCATTTTCTATCAGTCGCCCAAGGCTGAAACTACTGAGACATCTTAGCTTGTTTAAGGAGACAGAGCTAGTAAATGATGAAGCCCTGACTCACACAGCCTTTTTGACTACAAAATATAGGAGCTTTGCACAGCATTTCTCAAACTTTAAGGTGCCTATGAATCATCAAGTGCTTTTTAAAAAATGCAGATTCTGATTCCATGGGCCTGGGATGAGGCTGAGGGTCTGTATTTCCAATGAGCTTCCAGATGTCCTCATGCTGCTTTATACAATACTGTGATGGCAGTTACTTTGGTATTATCCCATAAACATTCTTCATGAATCCATTGCATGCTATTTACCTAGAGAAATACTACTTTGGCAAATATTCAGTTTAATTCAATAAATATTTATGGAGCTCAGTAGTTACAAGTAGCACAGAATTGGAATATTATCTATCCTTTGTCCTCAAAAAAAAATAAATGTTTAATAAAGGGGAAATTCCAAGAATATGAAGTGCTCTAAAACAGGTAATAAATGATTCATGTCAATAGAAAGGCACAAAATAGGAAGTGATATAACTATCAATTATATCTAATTGAGGAGAAAGCAAAACCAGCTTCATGAAGAATGTGGCAGTTGAGCGCTCATCAAAAGATAAGTAGACCATCAAAAGAAAGAAAATAGGTATGGCAAGAGAAAAGATCATTCTGGACTGACGAAATCACTAGAACAGATGCACAAAGGCAGGACACTGTGGGGCATTTGCAGGAAATACCCAGAAGTCTTGTTTGGCAATGCTCTTAGGTGAATAATATACATGAAGAGTACAGGAAAAACACTTGGAAGAGTCTTGGGAACAGAGAAGAGAG
The DNA here is from genome assembly GCA_004026745.1 of Myrmecophaga tridactyla. Classification (NCBI taxonomy): domain Eukaryota; kingdom Metazoa; phylum Chordata; class Mammalia; order Pilosa; family Myrmecophagidae; genus Myrmecophaga; species Myrmecophaga tridactyla. The sequence continues at coordinate 40,611 of PVIY010009220.1, read as the reverse complement.
TTTAAGGGTTACCAGCTGTGAACTTGGCCTACTTCTGTTCCACATGGGAAATATCAGCATAATACTCTCTCTGTTCAGGGCATGACTTCAGTATCTTCAGAATGTTTCTTAGATCAGCCTAGATTGGGCAACTCCCTTGAACCAGCATAACCTCTTTCAGTTACATCATTCAACTCAGCAAACATTGACTAACTGAATTCTGAATTAAGGAGTAAAATACAATGTGTCATAAGCAGATGGTATAAAAAAGTATGGACATTTGCTCTGACTTAACAAATAGAGGCACCTAAATTCTGGCCTATTTCTTCCAGGGATTACATTTGTCTTCTTGGCTTTCTGCATGCACTGAAAACATCAGAGTCCTTGATTGTGTCCCTTCTTTCAAACTCCAAATGAAGATGTCATCTATGTTTGCAAACTTAGTGCTTGCTAAGCAAACGAAGTTCAAGCTATAGCAAACAAAAAAACATGTCATCTAATGAAAATAGCCTTTTTTTTACAGAAGGGAAATTTCTAGGTAAGTCATCTGGCTTCCTGTTTAAATTAGACTATTGTCCCTTAGCTTCTTCTACATGAAATTCTAGAGTTGTCACTGTCAATCAGAACCAGGCACTTTTAAGGGTTCCTTGCTACCTGCTTCAATCTCTGATAAATTAATTGTAAATTCCTAGTATCAGACTGATTCAATATTATATGTGTCTGCTAAATATGCATGTGCTCTTTTTTTTACCAAGCAAAAGAAATATCAAAGGGAATGCAACAATGTTTCAAACTATAATAATAATAATGTAAATACGAACTGTGTCAGCACCTTGGGCTGTAGTGCTCAGTTTTGACCCTTATGGAGGCTGAGAAATGCACAGTAACAAAGTAACAAAGTAACTCTGCAGAGTAATTTACATCACTGAAATGTCTCACTCCCATCTGAAGACCCTTGTAAGACATATAAAGCTGTTTTAGGGATTTATCTTCACCCACATATTTTGCATTCATAGTTTTTTTGCTATCCTGGGGAAGTGGGTATTTATGAGTTCCCTCTGGATGTTTTTGATGTCTACAGTTACCACTAGGCAATGGAATGAGTCATGTGCTATATCTGGGAAGAGCCCGGGATGGTTTTTATTTTCTTAGAAGATATTTATTTGAGATCTTTATATTATATGAGTGCACATTTGAAACTGATTTTAATGTTGTCCTTGAAAAATAATATGCTTACATGTTAAACATTATCCCAGCAACTGGTTTTTATTAGTAAGGAAGCTGAATGTGAAACTTAGGACCCTGGAATAACAGCGAAGAGGAAAAGAATCATTAAGAGACAGTTGCCAATAATTCAGCTTCTATTTACCTATTCATTTTAATAAAATAGTCTTCATAAAAATACCTTGCACAAGCATATATGTATGCATATCCATGCATCTGTATTTACACATGTATGTAGAGGAATGTATTTTTTATCGAAGACAGCTAGAGATTAGTGACCATATTACAATAGACAATTATATGTTGACTAAATTATTCTTATACAATATAAGTTGTAAATACTTTTTCAAATTAAAAATGCATATTCTTTTTTTATAAGCTGGGAAAAAATTAATCAGAATCTTAGCACCTCCCAAAAGAATTTTGAGGAAAATGATTAATTTTTGATAACATCTTCTGGGCACAGAGTCATGTATTTATGCCTGTCAGAAACATTTGCTTGTGTTAATGGCACCAAATGTTGTAGGAGTGTGAATGAATATATTGTACCCTATCATAGCCAAGCTTTCTCAATCTGATCAATTACTTTTAATGGGAAAGTACTTTTCAATGGGGTCACTATGAAATCTCTAAATAGTAGGAATTGAGGAGGCTATTAAAATCTCATTGAAATACAATACATGGAAAGTGTCAATCTCCTTTTTCACTATCAAAGTTCTGAAAACTGCCAAAATTTGAGAAAGAAAATATTTTTAAAAAATACTATGCAATCCAATCATATATATATATATACATACATACCACATTTTCCTTCTGAGAGATAGCATCCTACATTGTTTGTCCACATGCCTCAAAGTTTGCCTGAAATAAACACACACCATGACACCACTGGCAAGTATTTATAATGAAAGGCAATAAAAGAATATGTGTTCAAAACCCGATTAAAACAGATTTGAATGGTCTTTATAAGAATCTAGAATACCAAGGATAACACACGTTGACGTGATGAAGATGAAATAATCATAGAAAAACAGGATTTTTGATTCTAGGGAAAGAAGTGTCTAGAAATAGGTATTACCTATTAAACATCTATTTTCTGATACTTAAAATTAAAAATATTATCAATTTTTTTCCTCTCTCTTCACAGTCCATCTCAGAACAGAGATCTTTCACAGAATACAAGTATGTTCTGAAGAAGTCATAAGGAACATTTTCCATGTTGTAATTATTTTTGTGTGTTAAATCAACATTCGCCATATATTTTTGCTTAGGCTAAGTTGTTAAAAGATAAACACTGATGAGGGGGCACAGATGGTCCAGTGGTAGAATGCTCACCTTTCATGCGGGAGAACTGGGTTCGATTCCAGACCCAGGCACCCCCCCAAAAAAATTGATGAAAGGGTGTGTTCAATTTTTAAAGAATCTTTTAAATGATAACATCAATAAATATGTAGTCACAAGGAGTGATAATTCCTATGCAGGAAAAGGTGTAGAACCCAACGAGAGAGAGTAGTGAGGGCCTATGGTTTGGATTGGGGCATCAAGGAAGTTCTCTCTGGGGAAGGACACATTTAAGGTGAGCCCTGGAGAATTCCAGGTACGAGGAATTCTAGGCTTAAAAACAATGCTGGGAGGGTGGTGGTGCAAAGGGAGTTCAGTGGTAGAATTCTCACCTGCCATGCAGGAGACCCGGGTTCGATTCCCAGCCCATACACCTTCCAAACAAATAAGCAAGCAAACAAACAAAAAGCCAAACAAACAAATTCAACAAATGGTGCTGCAGTAAGGAGATACTCCCATGGAAAAAGAATGAAATGTAAACCCCACCATACAGCATATAAAATAAATAAATATAAAATAAAATAAAATAAAAAGCAAGGCTGGAAAAGAGTGTGGTGGATTTGATAAACAAATAGAGGCCAGGTGGCAGGAGAATGTTGATTCAGGGGCACAGAATTAGGTGGGTCCATGTTATGGAGAGCCCTGTGGGAAATATAGAAATATTTGGATTTTGTTTTACATGTAATGGAAAGCTTATAATGGGTGGTATGAAAGGTAATAACATCATGTAATATTTAAAAATGATGGCACTTGCTGTTGTGTGAAAAATGAACAGGAGATAAAAGGGAAATGAGAGACACTGGCAAGAGAATCAATGAGACTAGTCTAGGAAGAGCTGATGGTAGTTTGGATTAGGTTAGTGGCAGTGGTATTAGAGGAAAATCAGTGATTCGAGATATACTTGAGATTTGGTGATGGATGTGATGTTGGGGGTGAAGGAAAGGAGGTGCTAAAAATCCTTTAGGTGGTTTTCAATGTGGGAGAGTGGGTAGGCATATATATTTTAACTAACTGTTAAAATCTAGAGGAGGAATAAATTGCTTGATGGGAGAGAGGATTAAGTATTTCCTTTTGAACAGATTAAATTTAAAAATTGCCCTTTCAGAATACAAGTTAAAATAAATTGAGTAGATTGAAATACTAGTGGCCAATGAAAGGGAGTGGTAAGGGGTATGGCATGTATGACTTTTTCCTTTTTTCTTTCTTTTGCTGGAGAGATGCAAATGTTCCAAAAAATGATCATGGTGATGAATGCACAAGTATGTGATGATATTGTGAGCCATTGATTGTAACCACGTCAAGAATGCTTGTAGGTCTTCAGTACCTGTGGGTAGTTTTAGCTTGTAGTTTATCAATAAAGCCAAGAGAAGGGATAACATTCACCTAGAGAGAGAAACAGAGAGCAGAAAGTGTACAGGATAGAGCCAGAGGAATTCCAACACTTGGAATTTGGAAAGAAGAGAAAAACTTATAGAATAGCCTGAAACAAAACTGTTCAGGTGAAAAGGAGAAAAGGTGGGAGTGACATGTGGTCAGGAGGTGAGAAGATAGTAAGGAGGGTATGCTTTAGACTGCATCTAATGTGTTAATGCTGATGACTAGCAGGATGAGGGTTTAAAAACAAAAATCGTTGCATAAAAATATTGATATTGAATGTTCTATGTATAACAGTACAAAGCATTAAAGAATCAAAGTGAGAAAAGAAAATAACTCCAGTTGGATTGACTTTTTATCAGTATAAAATATCTCTGTTTACCAGTTGAATCAATTTTTCTGTTAAAGTTGATTTTGTATAATGTTGGTATAGCCCCTACAGATCTCTTTCAGTTAATACCTTTATGTAACATTTTTCCATCCTTTTACTTTTACCTAACTGTGTGTTTGAATCTAAAGTGTGTCTTTTGTAGAGAGACTATGTATGTGGCTGTGTTATTGTTTAATGCGTTCTGCTGATCTCTGCTTTTTATTGCAGTGATTACTCCATTTACATTTAATGCAACTATAAATACATTAGGATTTATATCTGCTATTTTGCTACTTGTTTTATCTCTGTCTTATGTCCTTTTTTCCTCTATTGCTTCATTCCTGCCTTCTTTTGTGTTAAATCAATATTTTCTAATCTATGATTTTGAGTCCTTTATTTTTTTTACTATATAAATTTTTTGTTATTTTCTTAGTGGTTGTCCTAGAGGTTACAATTAACATCTTAACTGACTGATATCAATTTAATTTTAATAGTTCAGAAAACTAATATTTCTCTATTTCTTTCATTTTCATTTTTGTTACTATTATCATGCAAACCACATCGTACTTCCCTTTTTTATTTTTTTCTGCATGGGCAGTCACTGGGAATCAACCCCAGGTCTCCAGCATGGCAGGCAAGAACTCTGCCTGCTGAGCCATACTTTTCTTTAATCCTTTAGACATGATTTCCTTTAGTTCTTTGAATATATGTATATAACAGCTGATTTAAAACCTTTAACTAAATCTGGGCCCCCTCCAAGATATTTTTGCTGGCAAGTTTTTGCTTTATGTGGCATATATTCTTGGTGTTTTTTGTTTCTTTGTTTTGCATGTTGCATAATTTTTCATTGAAATCTGAACATTTTAGATAATATAGTGTAATTACTTTAGTATCAGATCTCCATCCCCAGGTCACATTTTGTTTTTGTTGTTTTCCTAATTGCTACATATTAGTTTAAAGTATCTTTTCTGGACTGACTCCACAGATTCTCTATCCCCTACAGTGTGCAGCCACTGAACTCTCTACTAGCTTTTTTTTTTTCTCTTATTGATGGAGGTAGAAATTGGAGCTATCCTGCCACAAGTCAAGAAACACCAAAGTTTGCCTGAAAACAGCAAAATCTTGGTGAGAGATATGGAACAGATTGTCACCTTGAATGCCCAAGAAGAAAGCAGCCCTTCTGAGATGGATACCAGTCATATTGGAGTTAGGGCCCGTGTTAAGCCAGTATGACTTCATCTTGCTTGATTCCATCTGCAAAGACCCCATGAACAAGGGTTCTGGCACACAGGAACTTTGGGGGGACACTATTCAGCATTGAACAAAGAGAAATAACGTGCTTTAATTCAGTGTTTCCTATTATTTCTGCATTTGTCTTAGTTTCCTTGTTTTTAAAAGTGAAAATAAAAAAACAACAGTATTGTTGTACTTATTAAATGAGATAACGCATGAAAAATTGGCATTTCGATAAATATTAGATCATTTTTTCCTTTCAAAGCAGCAATCAAGGATCCCTGAAGATAAGTAGTACGCAGGAGTGGATGAGGGAAGAGAAGGACTCATTATGGGAATTAGACACAACAGCCTCAAGGAGTACCAAGTTATGGACACTTGTGTAGAGAAAGAATCACAAATGACGTGCTGCAAAAGCCAAACATCACCGATCTAATTTTTTATGATTTTACCTGCACCCATTTCATTACCTCTGCAATATAGACAAATGAATCTTCCTTTGCAGTTTCATTTTTGCAACCACAGTCCACACTTACCATTCCCTTAATCTGTTGTTATTCTATGTCCTATCTTTATTCCACACTTAGGTCTTTGGCATTCTTGAATTATCAAGATACCACAATATATGTTTCTATAATTTCAATAATTTTCTATCCTTAAACATTTGTGTTTTCTCCATGCTTCATGTAGTTTTCTCTAGTTTCAGGAATCCTACAGTTGATATCAGGTACTGCATACTTGAATGTGGGCTTTGCTTGTTTGTTTCCTTCATTTACTTCGTGCATCATCGTGCTCTGAGATGAAGCTTTTAGAAACAAATTGGCATTTTAATAAGAGATTATATATGTATAAAACTTATGCTGTGCATATATGTGTTTAAAGATGAACATTACCATAAGTTTTTGTTTGTTTGTTTGTTTTTTCACATGGGCAGGCACCAGAAATTGAACCCGGGTCTCCGGCATGGCAGGTGAGAACTCTGCCACTGAGCCACTGTTGCCTGCCCAACCATGAGTTTTATATAAACTTACATATAGATAGATTTTAAATTATAATAACTTATAAGATTCTAGTTTAAGCCATATGCTATTTAATTTCCTGGTGTCATGTGTCTTGATTTTTAATTTTTAATGTTTGTTTAACCAATGTAATAGAGTTAGTATAAAAAGGTTAAAATGACTTTAACATTTATTTCTACACTTCAACAAATTATTAAATAGTATAACCATTTTAGTTGTTATCAGGTATAGTTTTCATATCCAGTATATATTCTTAAGATGAATATATAAGACTCCACATTTCTTAATTTAAAGGGGAACAGTGTATGGCTAATGTTAGAAAAATCTGCCATCATTGATTAATGTGAAATAATGCTTTCTAAAGCTACTATCTGCTAAAATCGATGGTCAAAGGATGAGAAATCCAACTGCTTCTATTGTTACAGTAGATTTTGGAATGGAAACTCTTTAATATTTTCTCAAAAAGAAATAAACTATGCTCTAAAGGTTTTTTTTTTTTCCAGCAGGGGAAAATAAATGCCCTGGAAAAACTTGTGAATGCTTTGTCATTTCTGCAAAACTGTGAAAACACCAAAGCAGCCAGTTTACTCATCCCTAATTTCCCCAGATGGCCGAGTTCCCATTAACTCACCAGAGAATGAGACGCAGACCCACTGCCTTTACATGTCAGTTTGACAAGACATAATGTCCGATCTTGTTTGTGTATGCCTTTCCCTTCTACCTCTAGCCTGCTTCACTACTGGTGGTCTGCCTGTGTGCAACACAGATGTTTCTCTCTCTCAACTGCATGCTTTATTTTTCAAGTAGTTTCGGAGAGCATATGTTTCCACAGGAGCTTGTTCCTTCCTTCTCCCAACACTTTCTTGTGCTACATAAACAGTCTTCATCTGCCCCCTCAGATCTGGGGCGCACGAGACTTTCACAGATGTTGATTTCTTTTTCAGTCTGTTTGCCTCTGGTGAACATGGTCTTCAGATAATGTCTCTCTTCCGTCTCTGTTCCAAATGACTCAGAATGCAAATTTTTCCCTCTCCTTTCAACTCAGTTTCCTTCTGTGACCTCAGCATGCTTTCGTCCCCTTTCTTCTGAGCCTCTCTTTGTACTAGCTCTCCAGATGGGATCAAGGATGAGCTCTTCATGCTCCTCATTTTATTCTCCTTGCAACTATTTGGTTTGCAGGAAAAGGAAGAAACAAACTTCACACATTAAATATTTCACATGCACGGTCACCTACATTTTTTTTTATTTGTTTCTTTGACTTTTGGTGTTCTTTCATATTTTGTGTATTTATATTTGATAGCTGTCATGTTTAATTGCTTTTTCATGTGTACCCTCTCTTGACAAAGAAGGGCTGAGCAAATATACATACAGAGACATATCTATGGCAAAAAATTATACAAAAAACATGGGGGTAACAACTATTTTAATCTAAATTTTCTTTCTTTTGTAAAAGAGGGATTTCAGCTACCCTTTTATTCATTCAATCCATAGTTTTTGAACATGTGTTATGTGCCAGAAATTCTTCTGGGTGCCAGGATTATGGCAGTAACAAAATAGGGAGAGCCTTTCTTTTCTTGGAGTTTATATTCTGGTGTGAGAGACAAATCATAAACAAGTAAAGAAATAATTAAGATAATGATGAGAGTATGCTTTTCGAGCTGAAATCTGAATGACAAGCAGGAGCACTGATGCAAAGACCAGTGGGATGAGAACTCCAGACAGAAGAAACAAGTGCAAAGTCCCAACAGGACCCAGTTGGCATGGATGAGAAACAGAAGAGAGCTCACATGGCTGCACATCACACCAAGCAAGGTGGAAGAGGATGGCCACAGTGTGGGAGTGGTAGTCAAGGAACTGACCATGGAGGCTTTTAGAAACAGAGTAGACATTTTCAATTTTATTCTCAATGTCCTTGGAAGGCATGGAGGGCTTTAAGCCTTAAGTAGCAAAGTGGCAATGTCTGATTTATGTTTTTGAAACATCACCTTGGCTGCTGCAATAAATTGTTACAGTGGAGGAAAAGGTAAGAGGGAGAACAGACATGATATTTTATAATTATCAACCTTAATATAATTGTGATTGGCCATAAATGATTTTTTCATGTAAGACTTTGCTAACTCTTGTGTTTCCCATCTCTCCTCTTAATTAGCTTGCAGTATCGTTAGTGTAAGGATGATGGCCTCTTTATATTTCAAATTTAAATTCCCTTCCGTGGTATGTGAGGATTTCTAGAATTTTACCCTTGCATCTCCTTCCTAACTTCAGAGCTCTCCCCTCCCATCACAAGCACATTGCTTTGTAAACCTCAGCTCCACTAACCACTTGCTGTTTCCCAAGTGAGCTACGTGACTCATACTCTCTCTCTGATCAGCCTGAGACATCTGTCACTACCTTGTGTGTACTTTTTCCATAACCCGCAGTGGCTTCTTCTACCAAAACTCCCCAAACATAAATGTTTGTGGATGAGCAAAGAATGCTGGAAAAGTCTAGAGAGCTAGCAAGGACAAACATTAGTAAAACTTTGATGGAAAGTTAAGGACCTGTTGACGTCAACCCCAACATTCTAGGAAGACTTGAGAAGAATTTTAGTGTGAGAGTAACAAGATCAGATTTGTTTTTTAGAAAACTGGCTGTGGCGGTATATAGGCAGCAGGAGAGGATGGAACGGCTGAACTGAGTTTGGAAGCAGGCTATTATATTACTAGTGATTAATAAATAGTAATTATATATTTGCATATAATTATTATATCACTAGTAATATGATAGCCTGGGGGCTTGCAGCCTTCACATAAATGCACACACACATATGCATGCACACAGAAACAACAGTGAAAATGCAGAAGAATGGGTGCAGAAATATTTAAACAGTATCCTATTGGTGGATGGTATGCAAGAGAATGCAGTGCAGAGAGAAATGGTGAAGACTCTAGGATCCCTCTCATTTCTGTCTTGACCATCAGGTTCGGAGTGATGTGAGTCACTGACGTGGACTTTTGGGGTAAACATCTGAGAGGCAGGGGGTGATCTTTCATTAACAATAACAAGAACCACCACAACCATAACAATGTGATTCTTTCAAGCGCAAACGCCGTGTTTTTCGTTTTACAAATTAACCTGTATCTTAATTATTTGACTTATTATGATTTATGTTTTCCTCCTTTTTCAATAAATTGATTTTGAATTTCTTAACTAACTGTAGTGATGTCGAAGTAGAAGAATTAGCACTTCCCGTACCTTGACCCATATACATGGAATAACAGTGTTCCCTTAGTGGGCAGGGGCTGGGTTGGGAAAAAGTTGGGTGATTTGGGAAAACGCTGTTCAGGGACACAGGAGAAATCAGGACAGGACCAGGAGTGGATCACGGGCCTTTCATTCCTTCTCTTACCATTTCATCGTAATGTCCTTGTCTCCCTTCTACCCAGTTCTGTGACCTTCATTTAACAGTTACTCAATAATTATTTCCTTAATAAATAAATGATTTATATATATATATACATTTCTCAAATGGGTAATGGAAAGCTTCCTCAACTGATAAAGAAGCTTTAGGATCTCTTAAATCTTGGAAGCTTTGCCAAGGTTTTGTCATTGTTTGTTTGCATTTTGTAAACTTCCTCTTTTGCTAGGTATTATTTTTAAACTGAAAAAAACCCGCTCTGTGATTGTTTAGGTAGAGCACGTGCTCTTTTTGCTCATTGTTTTGTCTCCCTCTAACTCATTTTTGAGGTTAATTCCATAAATGGATTTACTTATTTAATAATTTTTGCAAAAAGGCATTTTCAGAGAGTTCAATCTACTTTTACTCTGATGGGAGAAAGTAGGGAATATGGTAAAATAAACCAAACATCATTACCAAATATTCACTTTGATTTTAAAGTGTATTCATTTAGCAAATGTTTAGTGAGTATTTACTGTGCCAAAGCACCCAAATACATGCAATGAATGTGCTTGCATTCCAGAGGAGAAAGAGCATACACAATTAACCAGATAAGTAAATAAAATAGTTAGGTGGTGATAAGGACTAAAAGAAAACAGAAGCAGGAAGGGTATATATAGAGAGAACATATGTCCCAGGTGGCCAGGAACAGTCTTGATTTGTGCCTCGTGACCCAGCATAATTATTAATAGAATGCTCTTTCACTCTCAGATTGGCCAGTTTGGAAGATAAACTATACCGTAGCTCTAGGTATTGGAATGTTGGGTAGGAATGGGTTGTGATTTCAGATTGAGTGACCATGAAGTCTTGGCTGAGATGACATTTAAGTAAGACTTGAAGGGCATGGAGGGGGAGTAACCAAGACATCTTGGGGGCAAAGTTTCCAGATGCATGGAACAGCAAGTCAAAGGCCCTGAAGTGAGTACATACTTTGCATGTTCAAGAAAAAACAAAAAGGGAAGTGTAACTGAAGGAGAGTAGAGTGATGGAGGGTGACGGTTGAAGGTGAGGAGAGCTAAGAGATAAGTGGGCTTTGAAAAGTGCAGGCCTTGTAAGGCTTTGGTAGACTATCAACTCTGAGTGAGTCCAAAGCCAGTTCAGGATTTCCTACATTGTAACATGGTCTGACTTCTATTTTAATTGGAACACTTTGCCTGCTGTGTGGAGAAGAGACTGTTGGGGAGGACAGGTGGAAGCAGAGAGGCAAGTTAGAGGCTTATAATTATTCAAGGTGGAAATGATGGTGGCTCAGTGAGATTGGTGGCAAATGAGAGGATGAGAATGATCAGATTCTTGAATAAGTGGATATAAGAGAAAGAGAGAACTATCGCAAAACTCTGAGGCTTAGGTTTGAACCACAGGAAGAGTGGGTTCCTTTTTTGCTGATGTGGGAAAAAGACTGAGTTAACAGTAGGTTTGATGACAGATTTGGGCTTTTAAATTTTACATAAAATGTTAAGGTGTGTATTAGGCAGCCAAGTGGAGATGTCAAGTAGGCAGAAAAGAGCCAGAGATACAATTTTGGGATCTATTACCCTGCAGGTAGTATTAAAAGCCATGAGGTAGATTAAATCTTAGAGACAGTGCATCCAAAGAGAGAAGAAAAGTGTTTCAAACAGGGACTCAATCCTGAGGCATTCTGAAGTTCAGAGGCTCAGGAAACATGGAAGGATAATCACAATGGAGAGAGAGATTTTCTAGCAGGTTGACAATTATCTTCAGGTGAAGGAATCATGATTTTTACTTTTACTGTTTTTAAATTTTCTAAAATAAGTAGGGTATATATTTTTGTATATACAATTCTTAGGTGTACAGTTCAATAAGTTGATAATTATATAAACTTATGTAACTATCTTCCAAAACAAGATGCAGAGAATTCCATCACCCCAGAAAATTTTCTATGTCCCTTTCCCTTTCTAATCAATCCCTTCTCTCAGATGTATCCATTTTCTGATTTCTATTACACGAATGAGTTTTACCTGTCTAGAATTTCATATAAATTACTGTTTTGTGTCTTTTGCTCAGCATGATGTCTGTATTATAAATAATTACCTTTTGTTGCTTATATCAATAGTTTGCTCTTTTTTATTGCTAAGTATTATTTCATTGCAGGAATAAGCCATTATTTGGTTTCCCGTTCTCCAGGTGAGGGACATCTGGATTGTTTCCAGTTTTAGGTTATTATGAATAAGGCTGTTATGAACATCCTTGTAGAGTCTTTTTGTGGACATATGTTTTCATTTTGCTTGGATAACTACCTTGGAGTGAAATTGCTGGTCATAGGGTAAATGCAATTTACCTTTATAAGAAATAGCCAAGCAATACTGAGGAATGCTTACTTTCCCTATGGAAAGCTCTTTAGAACAAGATAGCTGTTTTCTAAAGAATTTTCCCTTTTTTGCTTTATGAATTCCTACTTTTAAATATTCATTGTACCTTTTCATGTAAATCCCTGATTTGAAATCTTGTCAAAATATTTTAAGTGGCAGTTTTTATGGATCTATCTTAATGTGTTAGTATAAGTTGCAAGTTGATAAATGTACCTGGGATAGATTGTGGAGAGAGATTATTCATTTCTTAATTTAGCATTATTGCAAATTATTTTATTAAGCTCTTGGCTCAAGCAGAGATGGGAAGGAGCTTTCATTACTCCTTTGATTAGGTGGGGAGTTACTGTCCTAACAAGAGCAATCCCAGGACAAGCTTTCTGCCCATCTTTCAAAGGCATGTCTTAACTTCTTCCTTTATTAATTTCTCTTAGCTCCAGCTTTATCCATTTGGAAGCAAACATGTTGAAGACATAGGGGCTGAGTACAAGTGAGAGCCAGCAGACCGACCCTTCTCAGTGACTACTGGTAAAAAGAATGATTTCTTGTTAGAGTGGCAGAGGTGGCAGCAGCTAAGGCAATTAAAGCAGAATGGCTGAGGTGCCAGCTCAGCCTGGGAGTCAGGCACATGACCTGGAGAAATGTCACCCACAGGGTAAGACTGTGGCTTCAAATGTGGTTTATTTTACCCCTTGCTCCAATGCTTCAACACATTTTTAATGTTTATATTTAGCTGTTTATTGATGCTTTAGTTTTGATAAATGACAAATTGTTGAATATTAATTTATCATGAGAACTTAAACTTTGTACCTTGTATAAAACTGGGTGAGGGACTGCCCGTGTAGCTTAAAGCCCTAATTAAAGTGGCATTTCTACCTCGCAACTGAGTTGCAAAAGCATTAAATTAGTGGTACTCAATGGGGAAAAATTTTGTACCCCAGGGGACATTTGTCAAATTCAGGAGACATTTTGGTTGTCACAACTTGGAGGGAGTTGTTACTGGCCTCTAGTGGGTAGAGGTCAGGGATGCTGTAAATATCTTACAATGCACCGGACAGCTTCCCACAACAGAATTATCTGGCCCAAATGTCAACAGTGCCACAGTTGAGAAATCCTGAGTCAAATGATCAGTTTGGGTAGGAGAATACTTTTAAAACCTGAAATTACAGACCAAAAGTGATTTGTCTTTCAGGAGACTGGGTTTTATAATCTGTTGGCTAAGAAGGCTGACATAGGACACACCCTCCAGGGTAGTATTAGACCCAAGAGCTGAAACAGGCTAAAAAAGATATGGTAAATTTAGCTTCGACTTCAGGCAGTTGGAAATGAATTTTGCAAGTGCAGATATTGGGATCTCAGTTGGGCTGTAAGGGAAGCAGAGCTTGTGGTGTTGATTTATTCTCAGTAGGAAGGGCAGGGTCTCAACTAAATAAGAGAGGATGTGAATACCCTATTGAAGTACCCCCCATTATTCTTTATCACAGCATGCCCTTTTCTTTCCTAGCACTTTGATAAACTTACAATTATTATTGTTCTTATTATCAACCTACTATCTGTTCATCCTATTGGTCAGTAAACTCCATAAGGGCAGGAGCTGTATATGTCATTCAGTAATGTACATCCTGTATCTAACACAGTGCCTTGTCATGGTAACGACATCAATAGGTAATATTTTTGTTATATCAATGAATCAAACATTCCTGTAGTTTGAATGCTCACCATTATCCATTTCTATTTAATAACAGAAAACCTTCATTTTTCTACCATCTTCCTTGAGAGAGGAAGCTTTCCCTAAGAAAGTTCATACATTATCTTCCTTTTGTTCTATTCATTTAGAAATTAAAAATTAGAAGTTGGCAATATAGAAGGACCCTTTACTTGACCCAGTTCCGTATTATGTATAGGTACCTTTCATGGCTGAACTATCTCTGGCAACTTTTCCTCTTTTCCTGGGCTCTGAAAAGCATGGAGAATATGTGTTTTTGATCTATGTACTGTAAGGATCACAACATGAGAAGCATGTTTCAAATTGGCCATCAGTGAGCAAAGAGAAGAGGAAAAGAGGTGCAGGAACTGACGTTTAGAGCTAAGGGTCGGAGAAGTCAGAAATAATGAAGGCAAGGAATGAGTTAAGGAAAAGGGAGCCATTCTGGCTGAATACTACAAAAGATGATAGTCACAACCATTGCTGAAATGAAATATAATAAGATTAAAAATATTATCCGGAGAGAGCAGAGCATTTAAATGGCCCTTGGTGAAACAGGAAATAAAACTGAAATAAAAAAACCCAAACAACCCTTTTATCACATGGCAGCTTTTTATCTTTTCATTTGCAGTATTATTTGCAGTTCCCTAACAAGTCTAATGAGACGTAGGATACCATGTCAGCATCTTTAAAATTGGATAAAGATATACACGATCACACACTCTCTCTATATTTATTTCCGTATGTAGTGCAGAGAGTATTTGAAGTATCTGAATCAATATTTATGTGTCACCTCTGTGGCCCTAACTAAAGTCTCTTTCTGTGTGAATTTTAGGACTTTGGAAGGCACTTGGAAATCGAGCTGCTCAGAGAAAACCACCGCTCCCTTTACACTAAAGCGAAGGTCAGAGAAGCACTATTAGAACTCCTGGATTTTTCCTGTCATTTGAGAATTTAATTAATTAATTAATTAAGGCCTTTGGTAGCCTTAATTAATCGTATAGCTGCTAATTTATATATTTTATGACAAACTATTTACTTGGGAACTTATTTATAAAGTTGTATAAAGTTTTAGATATTATTCATTTTTAGTTATACACTGAATGAATCCTTTTCATCAAAATCATCCTGTTCTTTTCTTTCATCAACTTACTAAATTTTGTACATCTGTTATTTTATTCATCTTTTAAATATTTTGTTCCCCAGTAGACCGTGCTTCAGGTACCATGTTTTTTTGTTTACCACCGTATACCCAGGAAAGTACCAAGTACTCAATTATTGTATTCTGAACAAAGAAATGTTTGAATTGTACAACAGTAGTGACTTTGAAAGCCCAGGATTTACTAGTTATTGTACTTACAGGTCACAATGAATATTCATGATGAAATAAACGTCCCATTTTGGAACGTTCTTTCCCTTTTTTGGAGGCATCAATAGCCATATAGAAGTTTTTTTTTAATCTGATAACTGCATCTTAAATTTTACTCCCACATATTCAAAATGCAGTGAGCTCCCTTATTAATCTTTCAACCCAAAGGTTGGCTTCCAAAATGTTAGCAATTTGAAATTGCGTAAGTTGCCTAAATTTTTTTCTGTGAAAATTTGTATTCGGTTTCTGATTAGGCAGTCAAATGCGGCGTTTCTATTAATTTATTTCCAGGCTGCGATCTTCCGTCGGCTCCCAGATGGACAGAAATGATTGCCGCTGGTGAAACCTCCCCTGCCCCACCCCCCAACTCCCAATCTCCAGTAGCTCTTAGAAAAGGTAATAGATGCCTCCATAAAACATCATTAACGTCACGTTTAACTTTAAGCTCCCTTAAGCACTCAACCGCTGATCTTAAATTTCCCGGTTCCTTCCGCGGGGTCCCGGGATGGTTACTGAGTCTGCGAAGCGGGCCCGTTGACTGATTTCCTGCAGGTTTTTAGTTTAAAGTTGATTCTTGTCTTCAGAATTCGCGACATGTGAGGCTTTTAAGAGAGATCTGCCTATTTCTTCTATTTTACTGTCTTCATATGGTGGCAATTTCCTGTTGGTGTTACCATGAGAAAAATGTTCGAAGATTGGAAATGAGGCATGCTGCAGGACCAATTCTCAAACTTTCAAGTTGGCTGGAACAACTCAGGATGTTGTTAAATGCTGATTTTTATTCAGTTCGTCTGGGGTGGGGCCCTAGATTCTGAATTTCGAACACTGCCAGTGCTGCTAGAACAGGGATTACATTTTGAGAGGCGAGGTGCTAGGGGAAAATTGTTAAATTTTTAAATTTAACAATTTTAAAACTGAAGTCCTAAAAATTTAAATTGTTAAATTGTTAAAGTCCCATTTAAAAGGCCATTTCAGTCTCTAGACCCGCAGTTCTCAAACTCGGTTGCATAGCAGAATCATCCGGGGAGATTTAAAAAATCCTGATGCTCAGGCATCACTCTTTTCCAATTAAATCAGAATTTCTGGGGATTATACCTAGTTATCAGTGGTTTTTAAAACTCCCTAGAAGTTTCTAGTCTGCAGGCAAGTTTGAGAATCACAACTCTTAGGGTCACATAGCTTTGTTTTCACAATTAATTGCGGGCCATTTACAATTATGCAATATTAGGAACGTGTGATGATTTTATTCCTCTGTAGTATTTAACCAGTTTTGAATCTAATCTGGCACTTCATTTCAGCTTTTGTTTATTTCCTACTGAATAAAAGAATTTCAAATTTTCAAATGCTCTCTCTCTCTCTCTCTCTCTCTCTTTTTTTTTTGGCATGGGCAGGCACCGGAAATTGAACCTGGTCAAATGCTCTTTTGAACTGTCTTTGACTATCCTGCTAGATCCCTCATTAGTGAGTTAAATAAAACTTTGACACATGATCCCTCCCTTTATAAGTTAAAAATGCTGTGATAGCTTTGGTTTGTTTTAACTCGCGAATTCTCTATTGCCATAATTTCTCAGCTAGTAGACGTATTTTCCTTTAGTTTGAGCTGCAGCCAATCTTTTGTGGAAGTTGGTAAAGTATACATTATAATTGAATTTATACATTATTTGGGATCTCCCCACATCCCCTGCCATTCTTTGTGTTGCCCTCATCAGATCAACAATTGATTACTAGTTCCGATAATTGTTGACTTATCTCATCTGGAGTATGCTTCTGGAGATTAGATTTCTACTCTGGTTGTGTCAATCGCATCATCATTTGGAAGATAGGTCTCTCTTTTATTTACAAGAGAAACGCCAATGAAGAAGCATCACCTGGCCTGGAGTTGGAATGGTTTCCGGCAGTGGCGCTGAGCTGGCTCTGCTCTACCTACACATTTTTCCAAACTTCTTCTTATGACTGCTGTCTCCCATTGGCAGGTATCAGGCCGGGGGCTGGCACGCTGCCTGTAGCGAAGTAAACTGACTCACTTAGGGATCAGACCTGCAAACTTGGCTTTATCAGCATAGTAATCTTAGTAGAGGAGCAAACCTGCCATTTTATCAGCTGCTTGATCGCACTAAAAGTTATCATTTTAAAATTGTTCTGCTTCTCAGCCAGAATAAAGAAGCATTGTTTTAGAGATGGGTATATGTGAATATACCTTTGAATATGAAAACATATTACCGATTTAAAACATAGCTAAATGGATACTTTTGTTTCTTAAAAATATCTTATATAAGGAAATCAATAAAGGTATTTTAGCCTTTGATAAATTCATACCATCTCTGTTTTTAGGACTTCAGTTTTAAAATTGTCTTTAAACCAGGAAGCATGTTTTACCTGGTTAGCTTTGTTTATTGCCAAATGTATGTAAATGTAAAACTTTTCATTTTTGCAATGCACAGTAAATATGTACATAGAGAGTCACTATGAAGGAATGAGTACCTCAGATAGAAATGTTCCCCTTCAATTTTGTCCCTCATAGAGATTGTCTACTTATTCTGAAAATGTAATTACAAAATATTTTGATATTTTTTGTTTGGAAGTGCCTGAATTTACATGGTCCATTCTTCAAACACCTTTTTCTGAATGCATATAATTTTTTGAAGGATGCATATAATTCTTGGAAACAACTGGGAGTCGTTTGAAGTCAAATTTGCTGAGTAAAGTATAGGTTTAAGTTGTTTTAATTAACTGTGGACAAGGTATGTGGTATGATAACAGATCAGAAAGCTGCTTTTCTCATGTTGCTTATAAAGTAGTCTTAAAGGCTCATCCCAAGAAGAAGTTTATAAAATGTTTTGAGATGATGGAAAATTGAAGAAATAACTAAAACCTGCTGTGATGACTCTATGAAGGACATTATTTACTTCGATATATAAGTTTTGAAATTATTTGTATTTTGTTCTTTTTGTTTTTCATTCACTCACAGATGTAATATTCCAGCACGTTTTCAAAAGGTAGCATTGACATGATTGATTCTAATTAAATGAGTTTTTTCTTTAATTGACTATTTTGAAAGAAACAAGAAATTCACCTACTAATTCTCAGAGAGAAGGAAAGAGAGCCTCAAAAAGAAATTTTACAATTTATTAAGTGCATGAAAAATTGGATTTCATGTTTTACAGCAAATATGCCTTATATTTTTGTATATTGAGTCTCATAACTGTGAAATTAGAATTCCTATTCATGTGTCCCTATGTCTACAGAGAGGTCCAATTATTAACAAATGTTTGTGATCAATTGATTAACAGACTTTTTTTGTATTGACACTTTAGCTGTTAACCAAATGACTAGATTTTACGTCTTTTGGGAATAAAGATATTACTTCTTAAAATATAATTAACTGTATGACACAAAGAATTATTCAAAGTACATTTTTCCACTACCAGTGACCCTAATTGCATTTTAGAAAGTGTCAGCTACCACCAGTGACGATTGAACTCATCAACTACACAAACAAGGTATTTCATAGAGAAAGCAGGTCAAAAATGACTCAAAGCAGGGATGCAAGGGTAATTCAGTGTAGAATTCTCGCCTGCCATGGGGGAGGCCCGGGTTTGATTCCTAGCCCTGGCCCTTCCCAAAAAACAAACAAGCAAAACAAACAAAAATTTAACAGACGCTGCTGCAATAATAGGATACTCATGTGGAAAAATCATGAAATGTATGCTGTACAGCAAAAAAAAAAAAAGGCACAAAGTGGTTACAGAAGTCATCTACTTTAATTGCTTAACAACTATGACTCCTCTTTTGGTAACAGTATCCTTTATTTATTCAGGGTATCAATCTATCAATCACTGATCACTTTGATTCAATGGGATTTTGAGATAGATCTGGGCACAAGCGTTATCTCAAGCCTGGCAAATGAGAATATTCTACCCCTGCTGGCTCCATTAAATAGCCAGGGAGTCTGTGACCAAAGTTGAACCAGGTAAAATTAACTTCAGAGTTTCTTTTTGGGTGTTTTGGGCATGAGGTCTTCTCTTGCCTCTGGATTAGCTATGCATTTAAAATGCAAGCCTAGAGTTGCTATCTAGTTAGTTCTATAACTCAGTGGGGAGAGTCAACTCCATAAAAGCAGAGCTGAGAACAGTAGAGAGAAAGGCGGCTAATGCCTTTGTTGGAGCGCTTAGGTGCACCCCTGCCAGAGGCGGCCCTTGTTTTGGTTTTTCATTTAATGAGCAACGCCTTTCATTTTTTGATCAAAATAGTTTGGGTGGGGTTGCTATCACTAGCAAACATGGGTGATAATTAAGAACAGGTGAATGATAAAATCATGACTCATTTACTGGACATCTTATTATTCACTTTTAATTTAGGTACTTAAAAAGTAAAATTTAAAAATCCATTTTAATAATGTTAAAAATGGAATTTGGATTAAAATTTTGAATGTTATGGAAAGTAAATTCATTTGCCAACCTTCATTAACTGCACTTAATAGAGGTAATAAAGAAACAGAAGTGCTTCTAAGAATGCTTGAGGAGGTAAGAACAAGCAAATAAAATATGCAGAGATTCATACAGCCAGCAGTACAAGTAGGCCTTAGTTTATCAGATCCACTAAAGACAGGTCAACTTAAACAACAGGCATTTATTGTCTCACAGTTTTGGAAGCCAGAAGTCCAAAATCAAGGGTCACCAGAGCACGCCTCCTCTTTTGTCTGCAGCGTCCTGGGGGTGCCTTGCTGATGATTCATAACTCAACACTCTTCCCATCTGTCTCCTACTGACTTTGTGTCCAAATTCTCTCTGCTTGTAAGGATTTTGGTCATATTGAATTCAGGCCCACCCTGATTTAGTCACACATCACCTTACCAATGGGAACCGTGAAGATCATATTTACAGATGGGTTCACATCCATGGTTCTTGAGTATGTGGGGTCCGTGATTCAATCCACAGCCAAGCCAGGATGGATGAGAAGTTATATTAAAGGATCACCCATGTCTCTCCTAAATTTCAGACTCTGTAATCTCTTAATTATAAAATGGTAGACAAATGCAATTATGTTCCACAGGATACATAAGTAACTTTGAGGTGAAATTCATGATTGGAGCCTTTTGGAAATAGGGAAGACTATAAAAAGATGGTAAGTAGTTGATTGGATTTTGAGAAAGATAAGGTCTTGAATTTAGAAGAATTATGTTTTTCTTCTGTGTTATTTTCCTTTTTTATTTTGTGTTCAATCCTATGATTGTTCATGGATTAATATAATATCTGTTAACTCAAACTTGACTGTGAAATCCTTTAATTTTGTTATAGCCATTAGCAACCTACTGAATTAATTTCCACCAAATCAAATATGAACTGAAACCGATGTTAGAGGCTTTCAGATATTTGTTGACTTTAAAATTATTTAAGATTATGTTTTACTTAATCATTTTTAACCTAACACTTGATTACTGACAACAGGGTACATATAGTTTGAAAGATGCTTATTTTTAGACCTTGTTCTCTTCCATAAGGATATATATTTTAAGCTAGCCACTAGAACATAAGTTGCTCTGTGAAAATGGCTTGAGAGATGTTCAGAAGAGACAAAATTAGCTTTGCCTTTCACAGCTTTTAGCTAAGCAGATATAGTCAGGATATTATAAACAATATATTCCCCAAAGATTGCACAGTCTTTCATAATTTAATAAGAGTGGGAGACCCAGGTTCGATTCCTGGACCATGTACCCCCCCACACACACAAAAAAAGAATTTAATGAGAAGGATCAAGACTTCTGTTAATGGGTTTAATTGAAATTGCAGTTTTTGTTACAGTGCAGTTTATGATTGTCTTACTTGATTAGAAATATATGACTTTTTTTTTTTTTTTTTTACATGGGCAGGTACCGGGAATTGAACCCGGGTCCTCTGGCATCACAGGCAAGCATTCCTGCCTGCTGAGCCACCATGGCCCACCCTATATGACTTTTTAAAAGATACATGTCTGTAAAGGATCAAAGCCTACAGGTCAGAAGTGGGATATTTCCAAAGTGTCATGAAAGTGTCAGGGAAATGGATTAGGTTCTTTTCCACACTCCCCAGATAACAAAGATTTCACTACTTTCTACCACCAATAGTTCCTTGCTGCCTTATCCTTGATGCAGTATTATATAGTCTTTCAAAGCAATAGCTTTTGAAGTTTCTGACATGGTGAGAAGGTTTTAGGTGAGTTGGTTCTGTTCATGCCAAGTGTTAAGTATTGCTGGAGATATTATACAATGATGAAGAATGGCTACCAATCATGAATACACGGTTTATTAATGCAGTGTGTGTGCTGCAATACATTTCCCAAATACTAATCTCAATTCTATTACTTTTTGTTAGCGCATGGCTATTTATTAAGGGAATAAAGCAAGCTAGTATTTTGGCATCATTATCTTTTACTTTTTACAAGCTGAACACAGAGTATTATTATATTATACGAAGAACTCTATACCTTTAAACAGTTATGCCTCAAAATAGCCTACTCTCTCTCTCTCCCTCTCTCTGTCTCTCTGTCTCTCTCCTCACACACATACACACACACACATAGTTTGAAATTTTGGCTATTACTAAGAATAACAAGATAAAATAATACAAGATGCTTCACCAGAGCTATTTTCTGGTCTGATACAGAATTCTGCAGGATTCTTTTAGCATCTTATGCTTTCAAAGTCCCATTTTTCTGTAACATTTTCCATATTTGCAAAACTGAATACCCCCATGCTGAAGGAGCTGTGAACCATTATCTCTAATTTAGCATCATTTCCTTATGTATACATTATTGTTTACGTTAAGGGTGATATCTGTGGCAATTAATTTTAATGGACAGGTATTAACTTTCAATAGTGGCCCCCATATAATGGCAGCGATGAAGAACATTTCAACAGAATGCTTCTAAATTAATCTGCCAGTTTGACCCAGTAACCAACATGCATACTAAACACTGATGTGAATTGAAAATAAAATAACTGCATTTGACAGATATAATAGTTTAAGTGATTTCAAATTAACCACATCCCACTGACCGCAAGTGAGGAACATGGGCTTTCCCCTGCAATGAAATGTGCTCTGGGGGCTCATTATACAGAATGGACTAAGTAAATCCAGAATGAAGTAATTGATGCTGGGCAAGGGAGAGTGACAGCTACTTAATGATTCCCAAACTTCCACATAAAGATATTACAAGTATTTCATATGTTTTTTTCTCTTTTCAATTTTGGACAATTGTAAGCTTAAAACTGGATTGTGTAATAATTTCAAAACATGATATAGCTGTCAAGAATATGTAATCATTACAAAAATGAATCAACTACTTCATGAAGACAATACCACAACCTTTTTGTTTCATTTCTATTTCTTGAAGAATTCATGTTGTAATTATTCTTTGAATTGTTAATCCTCTTTGAATTAGTTTGCATATTAAGAAAATGATAAATAATATGTTATTACATGTTTTATTATTTTATATGCATGAATATGTACTTATATATTTGGCTTCTGTTTTTAGGGCACTCAAATATAGTTTTTAACATAATTTTACAAAGTAAAAGTATTTAAATATTTAACAATTAAACCAAAGTAAAATAGATTCACATACCCCCCACCCCCACCCGCAAATGGTGGCTAACATCAAATTCATGCTGAGAAACAAGTGGGTAGTTGAATAAATGAAGCCTTCAACTTCTAACTTCCTCTAAAAATGTAAATATAGTTGGCAGCAGCATTTCTGTTCAGGGAATGATGTTAGCAAGATTAATTTGGCTTATTTAAATCAGGCAGGATTATTTGGTGTCATGATTTGCGACTCATTTCTAAGAAACAGAGAATTATTTTTTGTTGGTTATGACGAAATGGTTCAACAAACTGACTCTTCATGTACATGGAATGTAAAAAAACTAATACATAATTTTGTTTGACTTCGTGATCCCAAAAATTGACTTTCAAACCCCAAGGTTCACGTTTTATCTATTCTCCTCAGGCTACTAGAACAACATAAATGTCACCATATATTTTCCTTGTTCTCTTTCATTCATTAAGCAGATGTTGATGTTTAGTAGTTGCTAGTTTCTCTACTAGATGTTTGACAAAATTATCAAAATATCTCCTCTGCCTTTGTGGAGCAAACATCCTTTTGATGTAGCAATGAAATGTGCTATTATACAAACATGTCCAAGGTTTTGGGAATTAAAAGGGTGACATGTCAGTGAAATTTCCAGAATAGTTAATGACTAAGATGAGTAACATAGGTGAAGAAGATATGTGGGGGCATTTCAGACAAGGGGATTGGGGTGTACAAAGGCAAAGATGTAACAGAGCATATACCATTTGGAAAACCATAAGTGCATGTCTAAAGTAACATATTCAACTATGTGGCAGGTAATTAGACTGGAAAGTGAGTCTAGATGAAGAACATAAAGGACCTCTCTTATTTTTTGCTATGTAGTTTTAAATGTATACATCCATCTCTTCATATATTATTTCAACATAGTTATATTCCATGCACAAATGGAGGGGACAATACTACTGACCCCACAGAAATAAAATGGATTATAAGAGGATACTATGAACAACTGTATGCCAACAACTTAGATGAAATGGATAGTTCTCTAGAAACACACAATGTACACTGGCTCTAGAAAAAGTAGAAGACCTCAAAAGACCAATTATAAGTGAAGAGATTGAATAAGTCATCAAAACCTCCCAAAAAAGTAAAGCCCAGGCCAGATGGTTTCACAGGTGAAGTCTACCAACTGTTCTAAAAATAATAAATGCCAATTATATTGAAACTCTCCCAAAAAGTTGAAGAGGTAGGAACACTACCAAACTCATTCTATGAAGCCAACATCACCTTATTATCAAAACCAGATAAAGATAGTACAAAAAATATGAGAGACCAATCTCTCATATGAATATAGATACAATAATCCTCAACAAAATGCTTGCAAATTCAGTCTAATAGCATATTAAAAGAATTTTACATTACGATCAAGTGGATTTTATACCATGCATGCAAGAATATTTCAACACAAGAAAATTAATGAATGCACCACCTTAACAAATTGAAGGGGAAAAAACCACATGACCATATTGACTGATGAAGAAAAGGAATTGACAAAATCCAGTATCCTTTGTTGATAGGAACACCTCAAGGGATAGGTATAGAAGGAAACTTCCTCAACATGATAAGAAGCATATATGAAAACCCACAGCCACCAATCATACTCAATGATGAAAGACTGAAAACTTTTCTTCTAAGATCTGCCACAAGACAAAGATGCCCACTCTCATCACTGTTATTCAACATTGTACTGGAAATTCTATTTAGAGTAATTAGGCAAGAAAAAGAAATAAAAAGGCATCCAAATGAGAAAGGAAGAAGTAAAACTTTCACTAATTGCAGATGACATGATCCTATAAATACAGTGTCCTGGAAATCTACAACAAAGCTACTAGAGCTAATAAATGAGCTCATCAAAGTGATGGGACATAAGGGCAACAAACAAGAATCAGTAGTGTTTCTTTACTCTATTATGAGCAATCTGAAAAGGAAATAAAATAATTCCATTTACAATAGCAACTAAAAGAATCGAGTATCTCAGAAAAAATTCAACCAAGGATATAAAGGCCCTGTACACAGAAAACTACAAAACACTGCTGAAGAAATCAAAGATGACTTAAACAAATGGAACGACATTCAGTCTTCATGGATTGAAAGACTAACTACCGTTAAGATGTCAATTCTACTCAAATTGATTTACAGATTCAATGCAATCCCACTAAAAAACCTAACAGCCTACCTTGCAGGAATGGAAAAACCAATTATATAATTTATGTGGAAGGGTAAAGGGCCATGAATAGCTAAAATCATTTTTTAAAAGGAGAATGCAGCTGGAGGAATCACACTTCCTGACTTTGAAGCCTATTACAAAGCATGCTACTAGCATAAAATACGTATATTGACCAACGGCATTGAACCGAGTGTTCAGAAATAGACTTTCACATCTCTGGCCAATCTATATTTGAGAAGGCTGCCAAGTCCACTCAACTGGGATAGAATATTCTCTTCTAGTGCTGGAAGAACTGGATATCCATAAGCAAAGAATGAAAGAGGACCCCTATCTCACATCTTACGCAGAAATTAACTCAAAATGGAACAAAGCCGTAATATAAGAACCAAGAACAAAAAATTTCTGGAAGAAAACGTAGGGAAGCATCCTTAAGATCTTGTAGTATGCAGTCATTTCTTAGACTTTACACCCAAGGTACATGCAGCAAAAGAATAAACAGATAATAAATAGATAATAAATACTTTAAATAATAAATAAATATTAAATAGTTTCAAATGAAAAACTTTTGTATTTCAAAGAACTATGTCAAGAAAGTGAAAAGGTGGCCTACTCAATGGGGGAAAATATCTGGAAACCTTATATCTGATAAATATTTAATATCCAGAATTTATAAGAAAATGTTACTACTCAACAGTGAAAAGACAACCCAATTTAAAAAATGGCAAAGTACTTCAATAGACATTTCTCCAAAGATGAAATACAAATGGCTAAAAAGTTCATGAAATTATGGCCAACGTCACAAGCTATTAGGAAAATGAAAATCAAAACTATAATGACAGACCATTTCACACCTACTAGAATGGCTTCTTTTAGAAGAAAAAAAAAGAAAATTTCAACTATTGGAGAGGATATGGAGAAATAGGAACACTCATTCACTGTTGAATGTAAAATGGTGCATCTACTGTGTAAGAAAGTTTGGCAGTTCCTCAGGAAGCTAAGTACAGAAGTGCTATATGATCGAACAATCCCACTACTAGGTATGCAACCAGAGGAACAGAAAGCAGGGTTGTGAACAAACATCTGTACACTGATGCTAATAGTGGCATTAGTCACAATTCCTAAAAGATGGAAGCAACCCAATTGTCCATAACTGATGAACTGATGAACAAAATGGGGTATATATCTACAGTGGAACATTACTCAGCTGTAAGAAGGAATGAGATCTTCAGGCATGTGACTTGTATTAACCTTGAAGACAGTTTGAGTGAAATAGGGAAGACACAAAAGGGCAAATATTCTATATTCTCACTCACATGAATGAATTATAATAAGCAAACTCAAAAAGTTAGAATCTAGATAGGTTACCAGGGGAAAAAAATAGGAGTGGAGAATGGCAGAGCTGATGCTAAATTTGTGCAGAATTTCTATTTAGGTTGATTGCAAATGTTTGGAAATAGGCAGTGATGATGGTAGCACTTTGTGGCAAGTATTATTAGCCGTGCTGAATTATGTTTGTGAATGTGGCCGAAAGGGGAAATCTGGTTCATGTATGTTGCTAGAAGAAAGGTTAGAAAATAAAACATAGGACTGTATAACATAGTGAACCCTGTTGTGGATAATGAAAAGTGGTTAACAGTACCAATATAGGAAATTTCTTTCATGAATTATAACAACTGTATCACGTTATTATAGGATGTTAATAATAGGGTGGTGTATGGGGAAAATTACACCTAACGTAAACTATGGACTATATTTACAAGTAGCATTTTAATATCCTTTCATCATTTGTAATAAAGGCACCACAAAAAATACGTCAACAACAGATGGTATATGGGAACATTGGATTTTTCACATGGCTTTTCTGTAAACCTACATCTTCTCTAATTAAAAAAATTAATTATGCAAAATGGAAGAAACTAAACTCAAATTACTACATCTTGTATGATTCCATTTATATAAATTGTAAATATAGATAAATTAATAGAGACAGACTTAGATTAGTGGTTATGTAGGACTGGGGAATGGTAGAAGGTTTGAGAAGCAACTGCTAAGGGATATGTTGTTTTTTTTTTTGTAGTAATGCACCTGCTCTAAAATTGATTGTGGTGATAAGTGCAGTACTCTGTGATTATACTAAAGCCATTGATTATACGCTTTGGATGAATTAAATGGCATGTGAATATATCTTGGTAAAACTACTTTATAAAGCAATTGATTAATCCAAAGGCAGAGAAGGAGGAACAAGAATAGAGGACAAGGGCGGCTGCCGTGGCTCAGCAGGCAGAGCTCCGACCTGCCGTGCTGGAGGTCTGGAGTTCGATCCCTGGTGCCTCCTGCCCATATGCAAACTAAAAAAAAAAAAAAAAAAAAAAAAAAAAAAAAAAAAAAAAAAAAAAAAAAAAAAAAAAAAAAAAAAAAAAAAGAATAGAGGACAAGTGGGATGAGTAGAAAACAAATAAAAAAACAGTGGCCTTTGCACAACTTATCAGTAATTACATTAAATGGTAGTATATTAAACAGCAGATTTTGTCAGACTGAACTTAAGAGCAAATGCAATCATATTCTGTTTCCAAGAGACAAACTCTGAGTAAAATGACACAAATAACTAAATATATACAAGGGAGACAGGAGCCATAATAAAGCTACAGTGGCTTTATTAATATCAGATAAAATAGAATTCAGGAAAAGAACTTTTAATAGAGACACAGAATGACATTTCATAATGATAGAATTATCAATTCCCCAAAAGAACGTAAACTTAAAAGTGCACACATCAAATAACACAGCATCAAAATACATGAAGCAAAAACTGATAGAACTAAAGGAAGAAATAGACAAAACCAAATATATCTGGAGATATTAATAATGTATTCTCCTAGTAAATGATTGGAAAAAGGGACAAAAATTCATTAAAAATGTAGAAAGTATCAAAACATGGTAAATAAAAAAATAATTGTAATTTCTAGAACATTGCAGTCAGCAGGAAAATACACGTTCTTTCCAAGGCACGTGGAATATTCACAATGATAAATCATATGCTGAACCATAAAACAAATTTCAATGAATTTAAATCTTGATGAGGTAAATATTTGTCCAGAATGGAATTAAATTTAAAAATCAACAAAAATGATGCCCAGAAAATTTCCAAATATTTGGAATTAAGCAACACAGTATTGATTGAAAAAGAAATAACAGGAGCTATTGGAAAAAGTTATGATGAATTAAATTTTTAAGTATTTTTTATTGTGAATTGTAGCATATATGCAAAAAAGCAATAAATTTCAAGGTATAGTGTAACAAGTCATTATAGACAAGATTTTGGAGTTTGGTATGGGTTAAAGTTCCACAATGTCAGGTGTTTCTTTCTAGCTGCTTCAAGACACTGGAGACTAAAATAAATATCAATTTAATGATTCAGCAGTCATACTCAATTGTTAAATCCTGTCTTTTCTGTTATAACTCCTCCTTCTCCTTTGATCCTTCTCCCAATCTTTAGGGGTATTGAGGATATGTCCATGCTAACTTTATCATGTTGGAAAGGGGTGTCAGTAATACGGGATGGGGGATGTAATTAGTTGATGTTCTTGGAGAGGCTGGCACCTCTGGGTTTCAGGACTTATCTGACCTAAGAACTGTCTGGAGGTTATAGGTTTCTGGAAAATAAACTTAGTGTGTCAAACTTTTTTCAAATCTCAGATACAGTCCTTGGTGTTCTCTAGGTTTAATGGTTTTAATTGAGGCTTGGCAAACCGTGGTAATTCGCAATATCTAGTCGAAGCTTGCATAAGAGTAGCCTCCAGAATAGCCTCTCGATTCCAGTTGAACTCTCTTAGCCACGGATACCTTCCTTTGTTACTTTTCTTTTTTCCCTTTTGGTCAGGAAAGCCTTGTTGATCTCATGCTTCCAGGGCAACTTTCACTCCTGGATAAACTAAATTTTAAAGAAACACAATAGAACAAAATTAGATGATGCAGTTAAAACAGTAACAAGAAAGAAATTTATGACTTAAAATATGTACATATGAGAAGAAGATGTGTTTAAAATCAATGATTTAAGCTTCCATGTCAAAAAGTTAGAGAAAGAAAATAAAATTTAACCCAAAGTGAGTGGAGGGAAAAAGAAAAAAGCAAAATCAATGACATGGTAAATCTAAGAAACAATAGAGGAATCAATAAAATGAAAAGTGATTTCTTTCACATGATCACTATAATTGATAAATCCTTTATTGAACTGATTAAAAATGGAAAGAAAGAAAAGGAAAAAGAGATTAAGACAGAAAAGACACAAATCATTATTATTAGGAAACGAAGTGGAAAAATCACTACCTATATATATTCAAAATAAAAATTAAAAAAGATATAAAACTTTATACTAATATATTTGAGGAATTACTTTGATATGAACAAAGTTTTGGAAAAATACAAATTATCAAAACTTTCCTAAGAAAATATAGAAAATCTGAACAGAATCACCTTAATTCTATTAAAGAAATTAAATTCATAATTAAAAGCTTTACAGAAATAAAAATCCAAGCCCAGATGGCTTCCCTCCTGAATTTCAATGAAACATGTAAGGTGAGAACAATACCAAACTGATACTATGTGTTTCAGAAGTAGAGTTGAAGGGAACACGTCTCTATAAGGGGATACTGTAATTTCATATCAAAGCTAAACAAGGATGATGCAGGGAAACGAAATCATGGACCAATATCCCTCATAAGTTTAGATGAATATGTTTTCACAAAATACTAGCAAAATGAGAGCACATGTTGAATAAGTGGGCTTTGTTCCAGTATGCAAGGTTTATTATGATTTGAAAATCCTTCAATATAATCCACACATTAAAAGAATCCGCACATTAAAAGAATAAAGAAGAAAAATTATATGATCATCTCACCAGAGGCAGAAAAATCATTAACAATATTCAAATTTCAATAAAATAAAACGAGGAAGAGTAGAGATTGTCTTCAACTTTAATAAAGGATGTCTATGAAAAACTAAACAACTAACATATTTAATGGTGGGAAACTGAGTTCCTTTCCCCTAAGACCAGCAACAAAGTAATATGAGTGTTCTCAAATTTTCAATATTCTACTGGAAGTGGAAAAATTATAAAAGACAGAAAGATTGGAAACAGAGCAGCAATGCTATATTTATTAATAGATAATATGAATGTGCATAGAATATCCTGACAAAAATCTATGCCCCCAAAATTACTAGAATAATAAGTGAATTTGTCAAGATTTTAGGATACAAGGTCATGATACAAAATCAAGTGCATGTTTGTATACCATCAATGAACAATTGGAAAATAAAATTTACATAAAAATGCCCTTTATCATAGCATCAAAATATGTAAAATTTGTATATTTATAAAAGATGCCTTAATTTCTACAATGAAAACTAAAAGAAAAATTGTTGAGAGTAATAATAGAAGAACTAGGTGAATTAAGAGTTATATCATGTGCATGGATTAGAAGACTCAAAATTGTCAAATTTCCATTGTTCCCCAATTATTCATATTGATTTTTCTTAATTCCATTCAAAATTCTAGTAGACTTTATTTTATAGACATTGTCAAATTGATTTTAAATATTATGGAAATATATAGAAGATAGAATTTCTCATATAGACTTGAAAAATAATTCATATAAGGACAAACTACTTGAATTCAAGATTTTTTACATAATTGCAATAATCAATAAAATAGAATTGTGGAATCAAATAGTCCAGAAATTAACAAAAACATCAAACAATTGATTGGAAGGAAGCATAAAGTTTTTGAGAAGTGGTTTTAGAATAATTGGAAATTTATATGAAGGAAAAAAAAGAACCTGGACCTATATGATACAACATGCGCTTTATAGATTTTAGATCTTAACATGAAAGATAATATTATAAAGATTCTAGAAAATAACAAAGTGTAAAATTTTTTTTTTTTTTTACATGGGCAGGCACCAGGAATCGAACCCGGGTCCTCGGGCACAGCAGGCAAGCGTTCTTACCTGCTGAGCCACCGTGGCCTGCCCCAAAGTGTAAATTTAATTTGTGGGTAGGTAAAGATGCTTTTAGACAGGAAACAAGAGTATAAAGAGAAAATGTTTAAATTAGTCTTTGTTAAAATTAAAATTTTGCATATCAAACCAAAAACAATTAAGAACATAAATGATCTCAGCTATAAACTGGTAGAAAGTATTCCTAAAACATATGTGTGCTGGATAGCTTATCCAGAATATGTACAGAAGTAATAAATCACAATAATTTAAAAACAACTGTTAAAAATTGGACTTAAGCCAAAACCTCAAAGAGAATATATAGAAATAATCAATGAGCGCATGGAAAAGTGGGTCATTTCATTAGTATGTTAGTTTCCTGTCTGCTAAGATAAATACCATACAGCAGGTTGGTTTAACAACAGAAATTTATTAGTTCAGGGTTTCATAGGCTGGAAAGCTTGCTTCCTCCCAGGGTCAGTGTGTTCTGGATGGCTGGAAGTCCTTGGGCTTCCTTGCATTTTCTGTTCTGTCACATGGCGATGCCATCTCCTTTCTGTCCCAGGTTCTGTTGACTTCCAGCTTTTGCTCATTCACATGACTTTTTCATTATAAAGCCTCAAGTAAGAGGATTAAGGCCCAACCTCATTCAGTTGTTATACATAAAAACAACATCTTGAAAAGATCCTATTTACTTTGGGTTCACACCCAATGGATGTATTAAAATTAAGAATACATTTTTTATGGGGTACATAATTCAACCTACCACAATTAGGTATCAGGTAAATGCAAATTATTAAAGCTGTAATGAGATAGCATGACTCACCATCCAAAAAGATTGAAATTAGGAAAAACTGACCTTGGCAAATTCAGCAAGAATATAGAGGAACGAGACTTCTCATACACTTGTGGTGAGAATATAGAATGGTACTAATTCTTTTGGAAAACTGTTTGGTAATTTTAAAATAAATGTCTTCATCCATTTACTCTATGATCCTGTAATTTCATAACAATATACTTCCCAAGAGAAACGTAGCATATCACCACAAAAAGGCATTCACAAATATCCATACCCACTCCATTTATAGTAGGCAAACACTTATGAAATCATCTAAACATCCAGCAACTGGTGAATTGATAAACATAGTATGGCATATCATACAGTGAAATTCTACTTAGCAACATAAAGGAATCAACTACTGACTTATGGAACAGTATGGATGAAACTCAAAACAGAACAAAAGAAACCAGACACTAAAGAACTCTGAATGATTCCATTTAAATGAATTCTAGAACAGGGAAAACTAAAGTATGGTGATAGAAAGTGGAGCAGTGATTGCCTCTGTATAGGGGTGAAAACATTTACTAGGGAAGAGTTACAGGGAATTTTTGGAGCAAAGTTTTTTTTTTTTTTTTTTACCTTAATAAGGTTTTGGGTTATGTAGGTATATATTTTTGAAAAAAGTCATTAAGCTGTACATGTAAGATTTGTGTATTACACTGTATGAAAATTATTTCTCAAAATTATTCTGAATACACAAAGGAAAACATACACCCATGCAGTTTCTTTACTAAAATTCATACATATTAGCACTGGAAGAGAACATAATATTCAATATATTTTTAAATTATTAATTGTTGAGATTTTTTCAAATGAAGACTTATTGATAAACCCCACCTGTAAAAGCAGCAGTATAGACAGAGCTGCTCAGGGTGAAAAAAATCAACTGTACTCTTTTTCACCCAATTTTGAGACAACTGTGGAAAACCTTTAGAGGGCCAAACTCGTCTTTTCCAGGAATGGCTAAAGTAGGACTCTGAGAACTGAGACTGTAGTTTGAAATGCCTGTTTCCCACTGACTACAACATTGGACTAGGCAGAATCTTAAGTTTTCCCTTGAGATTTATATGATGGGAAAGCAGAACAAGGTGGTGGCCTAAGGAGGTATGGAATTCAGTTAGTTCTCTCATGGCTGGTAAATAGCCATGAGCTATCTGGAACAACTGTTTGTGGGAAATTCATGACTGAACAAACATCATACACCAATCTGGAATGAGTAGAAGGTCTGAGATCACAGTGGAATTGTAAGCAAAGCCCCCAAAGCCTGTGGAGGCTGCTGCCTCTCCCCACTGAATGGCAGGCTCTGTTGGAGACACTTCCCCATGGGAAAAAGAAGCAATCTCTACAAGGAGCAAGGGAAGGTAGCTCAACCAAGCTCCAATTTCAGTTTTACTTAACAAATTGGGACTGCTAAATAAAAGCTCTGAACACAGATAAACCCAGAGCAAGCAGGAAAGGAACTCTGAGATCTCTTCTGACAGTGAGGAGATGTGGCTGACAAAGATGAAACAGCTTTGGAGTTGGCTCAACTCTGAAAACTGGAAAAGGCCATGCCACAAGAAAAGGGGCACAGAGAGCTAGATGCCAATTCTGGCTCTTGATTGGTGAGGCTTGAGTGCTGGGAACTGATCTGAAAAGGGATTTCTTATTTATTTATTTTTTAAAAATTATTCTAAGTGGTTCATTAGAGAAAGCCTTAGGAATTTTCAATTGTCAGTACTGATCCAGACAAGGGCAGAGTTAAGATATGTCCAAGAGACAAAGAACTACTCAAGTGAAGGAGATAATTCCTTAAAGAGCATATGTTACTCAAGAAAATGGGTACCAGGGCCCAGCTGAAGTAGAGGCTCTCGTTCAGACTACAAGGGCTGGAAAAACAGTATGAACCCATCTTCTACTGCAGCCTCTGTCTCAACCATGACCCTGGCAGAGTCTGCTAAAAATTAAAAGCACTGTTACCAACCTACACCAGTGGGGATCCGTGGGCTTACAAGTGCTACCTGCTGGGCAGGATAGGCAAAGCATGGAGTGAAGAGACTTCACAGGAGAGTCTGACAACCTGCTGGGGTCTCAGAGAAACTTAATACTGATGTGCTTTGAGACCTGGGCCTATCTTGTCTTGGGAAATCTGACTGGGCATGATCATATACGGGGAAACCTTCCAAAAATAATGTTCTATATAGGAGGGCAAGAGCCAGATAAAGAGCGGAACACTTCTCATCAGTTAAACAAAAACTATGATACAGGTCTAGGATAAGCTGAAATGAATGTAAAAAACAAAAACAAACAAAAAAACAGATAAAGAACAAAGCCAACCAACAGGAAAACCTGGGGTACAAGAGTGAAAAATCCAAAATAAACTAATCAAGGAAATCAGATCCCTAGACACTTGCAAAAAATTGCAAGTCATACTAAGAAAAATGAGGACCTGGCCCAGTCAAAGGAACAAACTAACACTTCAAAAGAGTTGCAGGAGTTGAAATAACTAGTTACTTATATTTAAACAAATAGGCTAAATGAAATTTAAAAAGTCAAATCAATGAATTGAGTGGAAAAAAAGGCAAAATAAATGAAGGACATAAAGAACACATTGGGTAATAATGAAGCAGAACTTGAAATCTTAAAAAAAAATTTCAAGATTCTCAAGATCAAGGGCTGTTTGCACCAGCCAGACAGTCTCTGGTTCTGTGTTTCTCAGTTCCTCAGCTTTTGCAACCAGGGCCACCCTCTGTGGTGCAGAAGATTCTCCAATGTCACTTACAACTTGGAATTGCTATCTTAGTCACCATTCTGTCCCTTTTCTAGCTGTTCCTTGGAGCAGGGGTGAACTCCACCTATTATTCCACCATGTTCCCGGAACTCTCCATGGGTTTTATTTTGAGGATTAAATAAAATAGCTAAAATAAAGTATTTACCTGAGTGTTCAAAAAATTTAATTGATACCTCATTATGTTATTTTGAGCAGGATTCAGGTAAGTGATCCTACATATACTCAGCCTATTACCTTGTATCTAGCAAACTGATGATGTTATAAATATGATTATTGTTTTATATGAAAAGAAATTGAAATGGTATCTCCTTAGACTACTTAGTATTCCTTTTTCTTTCCTTTGAAACATAATACTTTTGACCGAAAGTTAATAGCCGGTATATTACAGCCTTGAAGGGAGATTGGTTCTTTCTCTAGCCTCCAAAATATGGATTATTAATGGGCAACATTTGGTCTATAGGCGGGAAATTTCTATCTAAGCAACTTTCCTCTCCAAAGGAAATGTTAGACCTGAAACAAATTTGTACATCATACATTTTGAGTGATGATGTGTACATCTGTATTTGGGTTCCATCCATTTCTCATAAAGACAAATACAGTCATTCTCTGAAATAAAAATTCAGATCCTAGCTTGATGACATTGATGAGGGTCAGTAGCACAGTTTTATCATAAGGCCAAGGAATGCAACTTTCCATATGAACAGAATGCTTGATATCGTGTCAAACCTCTTAAGATAAGATACACAGAAGAGAATGATTCAGAGAAACATTATTACATGTATTTCATTCAGGGAAACCAGGACATGCATTTCATTGGGTTGTCATTTTCAAGAATTAAAATGTAGCAGCTTACTTGCTGGGAAAACATGGCTGAATATATTTGGGCTTCTAAATTAAAACAAACAAACAAACAACTATTACATTAAGACTCATGATTCAGTTCACACTATCTCTCTAATGCAAGCACACATTCCAGTGTCACTGTCTGCCACCTTACGATAACAGAAAACATCTGTATAATGGCCTATAACATTACACAGTGCATTACAATTAGAAATGTGCTGAAGTGGTGGATTGGGGGTTTATTTATGGTCCATGAAACAATAGATTCTATTAGCTTCTCATGAAAGCCTAATAGGTAAAGGAAACAAAATAAATATTTGAGTACAACAATTACATTTTAAATGATGCTATCATGAGAGAAACTACTCTCAATACAGCTAAAAAATTGGAATATTAGTATTAAAATAAACCTATTCAGAGTTCTTGCCTGCCATGCCGGAGACCTGGGTTCAACTCCTGGTGCCTACCCATGTACACACGCACAAAAAAGAAATCTGTTACTAGTTGGCTGGAAGTCTTTATTATTGAGAAGGTAAAGAACAGCAAAGAATTATGAAAAACTCATCATGCTTCCCAGGTTAATATAATTTCTATGTTGAGTAAACTTTCTCCTATTGGATAAAATTAGGAGAAATAAAAATAAAAATTCTGCAGGTTGTAGTGAGAGCAAATAGACTAAAACCCTGAATTTTAAAATAAGGACGGAAAAATATCTTTTGCCATGCTGCTATAAAAACAGCCAAGTTTGAGTAGTGGCAATTCATGAACTGTTCTAGTAAGAGTCATTGGAGTTAGCCCACAAAAATCTCCATGTGTGAGAGCAAATAATTACAGTTTATGAGCAACATGTACTTCATTTCCAGATCACAGGTAATTGTATACACATTAAAATTTGTTTATTTTGCATGCATAATCTCATATTCATGAAGATAATTTAATCATTTCTACCTGATGTGTGGGAAAAATTATGATGTCTAATCATGCACCCAGATTTCTTGAAGTTTTCTCTGCTGTGGGAAAAATAGTGCCACACCAGGTGAAAAGCTTTCATTTAAATTCAGAAATATTAAGAATCAAAAGATGATTCTTTTGCAGAGTTCTCGCCTGCCATGCCGGTGACCCGGGTTCGATTCCCGGTGCCTGCCCATGAAAAAAAAGAAAGATAATAATGATCAATGATATCTTTAAGTGATATGAGGCCAATATTTATTAAATAATTCAGCATATTTTATTACATTTAAAACCTGCCTTGAACTTCTCTGTTACTGTATCCAGAGAAATTCATTTTGGTGCTCTAAAGAGCTGAATTTGTGAAACCATGCCATTTCTTTTACACTCTGTTAAAAAGTCAAAATTAATTGGCTTACTCTTTATTTGATATTTGAAACACTGCTCTTTATTAATGGATAATTTAAAGCATACAATTATATTACGGTGATTGTGTTGAAATTCTAATGTTTTAGCCTGCTTTGTATCCATGAGGGATGTGCTCAAGACATATGTCTATAGGAGACAAATTTCGGTATTGGCTGCTGGTTGTTTTTTTTTAGTCGGTTTAAGTTTCCTCCAAGTTAACCTAAAGAGATACAGGAATCCCGGTAGTCCCTGGATTAAATATGCATCATTTGTAGTGTTTCCACATGATTATCCTAAATAGCCATGGAAAAGCACAAAGCTGTCAATCAACAGACCATGGACGGGAACGAGTCCTTCAGTGCTGTCTGCTGGGGAGGAGGACGACGCTGTCCATTTTGCCAGCAGTGTGTTTTTTCACGAGATACAGTTATGTTATTAGGTTCCTGTTTTCAGAGAGAACAGTGAGGTCACAGAAATGTGTCTGGCATTGGATATATAATCCAAGAAAAAGGGGCAATTTTTTATTACCCAAAATAATACTTTAGAGGGATATTGCTGGGCATGTAGCAGATTTAAACTAGCCATTCAATAAGTTGGATTTCTAAAACTTCTTTTCCTTTTTCTGAACTTGATGTGGCATGAGGATAAAATTATTTTATCTAACTGAAAATTTTGCATTGATTATATAAGGGAGAAACATTTTTCTGCCTTTGGAGAACAAAGAATGGAGAAAGGGAGGGAGAGATGAAACATAAAGAAAGGGGAAGGAAGGAAGGAAGGAATAGAAGGAA
The DNA here is from genome assembly GCA_004026745.1 of Myrmecophaga tridactyla. Lineage (NCBI taxonomy): Eukaryota > Metazoa > Chordata > Mammalia > Pilosa > Myrmecophagidae > Myrmecophaga > Myrmecophaga tridactyla. The sequence goes on along the minus strand of PVIY010009220.1, from coordinate 2,844 downwards.
GAATGAAAGAAGGAAAAAGAGAAAAAGAAAGGAAAAAGAAGGAAAGAAGAAAAGAAGGAAGAAGAAAAGAGTTGGAATTGTTTAACTACTTCAAGATCACTTATGTGGGGAACATAAACTGCAAATATCTCACGGTACCATTAATTTAACACATATCAATATCTGCAGGAATAATGTACTCTTATGTGAGAAATCAGCCACGTTTTTACAGTCACTATCCCACAGCATGTATAAGGCAGTGGCTTCAGGCAATGTTTTCTACAGACTGTGCACCTGTGTTTGAAGCTCCAGGAGGATGTCTTTTTCTCTAGAATGTGAGTAGGCTGGTGGTAAAGAGAAGTTACGCTTTTATAGCAAAGAGTAAAACTTTGACTAAGTGCTTCAAGGACCACTGTCTTTGCACTAACTTCCTGTGCTTAAGATATTTCGTGCTTACACTTCAGATGTAAATTCCTTTGGAAAATGCTAAATTCTCACCTCAGACACAGAGACTGCTTAATCTTTTCATTGCTAATCACATAACTAAGTGTAAAACGTCAATACATCTAATTTTTGTGATAGAAATGATAACCAAGAACTTGACACATAACTTAAAAAGGAGAATTAGATCATTCTATTTGAAATTCAATTTTCCCTACTTCTTTCACTGCTATACCTGATTCCATTAATCTTGTTTTCTGTATTCATTATGTAACAAAATGTGTGATTTGCTTACTTAGCCTCTGGTTTATTATTTATCTTTTCGGCTAGAATGCACTCTCTGAGGGCTTTATTTGCACAATGATATGTTGCATGTAGACGTGAATCCAATGCTATATGGACAACAAGTCCCACGTCGGTGAACAGAGTTATAAAAAATGGGTACGACTTGTCTTTTTAGTATTGTTTCTTAGTGAGACATAACTCCCCTTAAGTATACTGTATATCACAAAGTAATTCTTGAAATTTTATTTTTTATTAGTGTGAACTGTTTCCACCACAACACTATTCCCACTACATAGTAGTCCCACAGTAAATACTTGTTAAATGAACAAATACCATTAATTTCACATTAAGAAGTGAAAAACAAAGGCAGTGAGTTTAATAATTAATTTAAAATAATTCCAGAAAGGAGTGGTTTGGCAGGACTTCTTGAGAGAAATAAAATTTTTCAAGAATACATTTTCTGCAAAACTATGTTAATCTTCTGTGATTTTTATGCCAAATCCCTGCATTGCCTGTTCTGTGACTTAGTATTTGTTTTTAACTGACACAAATTTTGGCTTAAGTGAGCATATAAGCATCAGTTCTATGACTGGAAGGCTGCCATCAATTTTCTTTAATATGCAGTAGGAGTAAAATAGGAATACATGGTAAACTAAATGCATCTATTAAGTTCTAACTTAATACACCTTTTCAAAAGTCCTGAGCTCGAGGGAGAATAGTGAATGTTAGAGTTATGCTAAACAAGCTAAAGCCAAACTTGACATAGAGAGACTGAAAGAGTATCATACTGTAAGTGCATGCCACAGAATTTTCTTTGTTCCACATTTTAGTCCCTTGTGTGCAACCTCAAATCATATTGTATTTCACCAAAGTGCACATGCCTGCATTTCAGCAATGTCCCATGAAACAGCTACTGAGAAAAACTGTGACGTATCATACAGAGGAAGAAACAGTTTTTGACCTCCTCTTATACGCCAGGCATTTTGCTACAACCTTTACATACATTAGTTCTGTAATTCTTCTATGACCCCATGGTATTGTTTGGTGTGTGTGCCCACAGATACAGTCTCTATGAGTGAATTACTTTGCTGTACGCAAGAGAGTAACAAGGAGTCAAGATCATTTACCTTTTATTTTATTTCCTAATTTAAGCTCTATTTAATCTTTAATAGATTACATAATCAAATGGTATAAAATTCTATTTCATATTTAAAATAAGTCATATATTCACATGGTACAAATTTCAGTCTCAAAGTTTTTCATGCTTGTAATGAAATTCTCTCTCCTGTCTCTGTGGCCCCATCATTCAATTTCCCCCAAATATTAGTGACTGTTTTACACAGAGAGTAGTATAAAATGCCCACTGTTCTGTAACTTGCTTGATTTGCCTTAACAAAATATCTTGAGAATCATTCATTTTCAATACATTAAGAAATTTTCTTTAAAATGCTCACGTAGCATTCCATTATAATAAATGTACCATCATATTCATTACCTTTTCTCTCTCAGAAGAATGCCTATTGTGTCTAGCGTTAAATTATTTTCATTAGTACATTGAACACCTTTTATATCTAGCTCACATTTTATTATAACTGTAGAATAATTGCCAAGAAGTATGATTTGGTTATTTTAAGTTTTGATGCAAGGATATATAATTTTTTTTTTGCCACATGTCAGTGTCCAATCCATTAACTTCCTCACCCCCTACTGATTTGAAATACTGCCTTTTTCATATACTAAATTCTTGTACATATTTATGTTTATATAGAGAGTTTCTATTTTATTTCATTTATATGATCAGAGATATATCATTCCCAACATTTAACACATATATTTATAGTATGACCTAATATTGGGGCATCTAAATCCTCCTTGATACTCATATTTTTCTGAAATTCTTTGGCTATTTTTCCATTTAAAATTTAGGAGCAGCTTGACTATCATTCTTTCCCTTAAAATTATAGGATCATATTAAATTTTTAGATATCAAGCTTTCATTAAATTAATTTAAGTGAATTGAAGTCTTTATGGTGTTGAGTTTTCTTAATCAAGTGTAACAAATTCATTCTTATTTGTTAAATATGTCTTCTTTAATTCTGTTCTAGTTTGCTAGCTGCCGGAATGCAACACACCAGAGAC